>CAUYQV010091523.1:0-11477 GCA_963574575.1 Galagoides demidoff
AACACAAACCGGAGCCCCTCATGGACATGAACACAGAACCCTGGGAGTTAGAATCCCTCGGTTCAACCTCCTCCCTAAGGACACCCTGACACGTTTTGTCAATTAGCACCTTAAAATGACAGATTTGAGTTTCACTGGAAATTCTTAGATATCGCCAAGCCCATCAAAAACTAAGAAACCTAAAAATTAATTTTTAAGTATTCCTTCCATAGAACCATAAGATACGTAGATTATTTGGGAATAAAGTGATTTGACTTATTAGTTTGTCATTAAGACAGAAAAATAAACATACTGTTCTCTGATGGCTAGCACTCGTTTTTTTAAAGAAGTGCCTTGTACTATGAATCTATTTATTTATCTATTATCAATCATCTATCTATGCTAAAAAAGAGTTTTTAAATTACACCGAAGGTATGGCATTTGTTTGAAGTTACTTATGCATATTTTCAACTAATAAGAGGTCTTGGACCCAACCCCCCAAATTCTATAGCTGAAAGACAAAATGCTCCATTTTTGTGTAAATGCCATTGAAATTCGCTCAAAGGTTATTACTTAAAGACAAACTTCTCAGAAATTGATAGTACACACTTTTAATTAAGAGGACAAAGTAGAATTTTTGGACTGATAGAACTTATACTATGTGCATGTAATTTCCACTTACAGTGTTGTTAGGTAGTATGTTTCTCAGAGATACTATTTTATTTCCATCAATTTTTATCAAAAGAAAACCGATATACAGGAAATAAAGGAAATACATGGATGGAGCTGAAACACATTCTTTTTAGGAAAGTGTCGCAAGAATGGAAATGGAAGTATCCAATATACACGATACTGATATGAAACCAATAGAGAAACACCTTCCTGCCCGCATGAGAGAAAAACAGAGGGATATTCAATTGAGGGGGATTGGGGAGGAGGAAAAGGGGGGTGGTGAGCTCCAGCCTAAAGGACACAGTGAAAGGGTGCGCAGCACACCCCTGGATTACACGCTCAATTAGAACTTGAACTTTACCTTAGAAACACAATGTAACCTAGCCTCATATTAACCTGAAATTTAAAAAAAGAAAACACATGAATCAGGGGAAATTTGTTAAGAATTCACTATAGAGGCTCTGCGCCTGTGGCTCAAGCGGCGAAGGCACCAGCCACGTACACCTAAGGTGGTGGGTTCGAATCCCCACCCGGAGCCTGTCAAACAACAATGATGGCTGCAACCAAAAAATGGCCGGGTGTTGTAGCGGGCGCCTGTGATCCCAGCTACTTCGGAGGCAGAGGCAGGAGACTCGCTTGAGCCCAGGAGTTGGAGGTTGCTATGAGCTGTGATGCCATGGCACTCTACCCAGGGGGACAGCTTGAGGCTCCGTGTCAAAAAAAAAAAAAAAAAGATATAACTATGTTGTTCATTGAATAGGGCACTTTGGTTTTGATTTAGGGTACATGCAGTAGTGTGGTGTCTATATTATTTCTATGGCTTTATGCAGCATTAGTGGTGTCTGTGATTTCTGCAGTAGCTTAGGATATGGTTGTTAGTGGTTGCTGTGCTGAGGTTTAATTGGAAATGAGGACATAAGGTCGACCAGTGTTAGGCCTTCATCATGGCAGCAATGGGCTAATCATGCTGGTCCTTCATTCCCCCAGCTGCAGATATATGGGCATTAGTGTTATTTAGCCCAGGTATGTTGACTAGGACCTCCAAGCACCTTCCAGGGTTCCAGTAGTGGCAGCAGTAGACCAGGTACTTATTTAAGTCCTTTAGCCCCTGAGCAGCATGTGTGGTGTGGGCAATTTCAGTCACAGTGGTAATAAGGCGGCTTAGGCTTCTAGGTTGCATGCACTGGTGTTTGTGGTGGCTGTGATGAGCTATATGGGGAAGTCCTAAAGTTCTTAGTTGACATTTGTGATTGCTGGAAGTGGTTGTGGTTGCAAGGTGGAAGGGCCTGTACTTTGAATCCCATAAGAAGTGAAGAGATGCCAGTGATGGAGGAATGGGCAGGGTAATCCCTTTCAGTAGGCATGCTTGGGGCCCAGAAGCAGGTTTTCTGGGTCTTTTATTAGACTCCCTGGTTGCATGCATGTACACTTGGGGTTTACTGATGGGGCAAGTGATCTCCATGTTTCCACCTCCTGTGATAAAGCTCTGAGTGGAATGGTGACAGGTAGTAATGCCTGCCCTTAGGTCTCCCTGATAATGAACAGCCCTAGGCTGTGGTGGGTGGGAAGAAGTGCCATGGTGGATGGGCCTGTTCTCAGGCTCCTCAGTAGTATGTATGGGTACAGGCTGGGGTAGGAAGGGCATGGAATCTGTGGTGGGAAGGTGAATCCTTTCTCTACATTGCAGAGCTTCTTGGTTGCCTCATTTCCATCTCTTTTCATGCCTCCAATTTCCTGACTCTGTTCTGTGGAATCCCACTGTTCTTTATTAGATGTACTATATGAAGTTTCATTGTGTACTCACCATTTTGGTTCTTTTTCATGGAGGAGGTGAGTGTCTGGTGCTTCAGTCAGCCATCTTCGAGCCCTCCTCCTAACACTTTGATAAATAACCTCTTTTGCCAAGGAAGGGGTGCCTCATTCCCGTAAACTTTTAATCATTCATTTAAATGAGTAGGTAAAGAAGACATAAATGCCTCATTGTGGCATTTGGTCCCTTGTATTCTTTCAAGATCCTTTTTGAATGTCTTATAGGGCGCCAAAGTTACAGAGAGGTAAAAGGTAACATGGAGCTGTAGCTTTTAAAGATTGCTGAATATTTGTAATAATACCCTTATTGTGGCATGGGATTGATTTATAAATCATGAAGCGATGTATGGCAAAGTTGTGGACAAAATGTTGCTACCATTTAATGTTACTTTCCATATCTAAAAATGACTGGAGCTTAATTGCTTGGAGTAGGACTTTGAAAAGCGAAGGGGCAGAAGATCAGATAATTAAATCATGACTTGTAAAGGCTGTGTGTGAAACACTTTCTGCTGATGAAAGAAAATATTTGGCTACGTTATTTTATAGTAGTCACATCCCAGTAATTTTTCAGTAAATAATTTGTACAAACTTTGCAAGTAATATTTAGAAATATGTACAAAGTTTATTGCCCTTTCTCCATGCAATAGTAGAAAATTATGAGAAGTATAGAATAGCTTATACCTTCCCCATTCTAGGTTAGAATTCATTGGTATTTACTTGGGTAAATAAGTTTCTTGTTTATTTTATTGTTTACCATAAATCCAAAAAGTACACGTTATTAGACATATTTTATGCAGTACTTATGGAAACTCTATTAATACATTTTCAAAATTACCTAGAACTCAAACATGTGAAGTCATTTTCCAAGATCATATAGCCAGAAGTATATAATTTATGTACTTTATATAAGTAGACCTATCTATGTTAAGACAATTTTTTTTTGTTTGAGACAGAGTTTCACTCTGTCACCCTTGGTAGAGTGCTATGAAGTCACAGCTCACAGCAACCTCAAACTCTTGGGTTTAAGTGATTCTCTTGCCTTGGCTTCCCGAGTAGCTGGGACAACAGATGCCACCACAATGTCCAGCTATTTTTTTTGTTGAAGTTGTCATTGTTGATTTTAGCTGGCCCGGGCTGTGTTCGAACCCACCATCCTTGATGTATGTGGGCAACCTCCTAACCACTTAACTACAGGCTCTGCCACTGTGTTAAGACAAAATTTGATATTCTCAGCCATTCAATTTTACTAAATCTTTGAACTTTAATGTTTCTTTTTTAACATTAAGAACATCTGTTTATTCCAGAGATGTTTTTAATCTTTAAAGCATATCTTTAAAAAAGATAAGTGCTAAAAATAATGAGCTAAACATTAATTTCAACAAATTAGATACATTTAAACCCCCCCAAAGTAGAAGAAAGACAAGGTATTACTAGGAAAATTCATGGACTAGAAAGCATGCATGCAGTAGAAAGAATCAATGCCAAAAGTAGGTTCTTTGAAAAAGGTAATAGAACTGATAAACCACTGGTAAGTGAGTAAAAGAGAGAGATAACGTAATCCATATTAGAAATGACAAAAGGAACATCTTGCAGACATTAAAGAGATTCAGAGAATATTATAAACTCTTTATAGTAATAAATATAAATTTAAGACAAATGAACTAATTCCCAGAAAAATTTAACTGTGACTCAAGGAGAAAGAGGCAACATAGTTTCACAATGATGAAAGAAACTGAATCAATGGTGAAAAATCTTCCCACAGTTAAACTCCAGCAAACTGGTTCCACTGGCTGGTTCCTGAAACATAATTTATACTTCTACTAAGAGGTGAGTATAACTTTTTTTTATTAAATCACAACCGTGTACATTGATGCATTAATGGGGTTCTGTGTACTGATTTGATGTACAATGTGAAATGCTTACACTGAATTGATTAACCCGTCTATCACCTCACAATTATATTCTTTTCTTAATAGTTTTGAAATATTTTTTAATTTTCATATTTTTAGTTAAAGGATGCATTAGTATCAAGGAAAAAAAGCAGCAGTTCAAAGACCAATTAAGATTGAGCATAATATTTGCCATAGAAGAGCTAAAATGTTTGCTTTAAAAAAATCAGGGTTTGTTAATTTCTAAGTTGCATGAAATTACTATTTTAAAGTTAAAAGTCCCTTGATACTTTTTTTTCCCTGTAAGTAGTGGTTACAAAAATATGGAATGCTTCACGAATTTGCATGTCTTCCTTGCACAGGGGCCATGCTAATCTTTTCTGTGTCGTTCCAATTTTAGTATATGTGCTGCTGAAGCCATCGCCCCTTGATATTTTTTCTTTAAGATATTTTTTTTCAGTGTTTGGCTGGAGCTAGGTTTGAACCCACCACCTGTGGCATATGGGGCTAGCACCCTTCTTTAAGATTTTGATTAACTTTGAAAGCTTCTTTTTTGGCTCAGCGCCTGTGGCTCAAGTGGCTAAGGCACCAGCCACATGCACCTAAGGTGGCAGGTTGGAATCCAGCCCGGGCCCGCCAAACAATAATGATGGCTGCAACCAAAAAATGGCCGGGCACTGTGGTGGGCACCTGTGGTCCCAGCAACTTGGGAGGCAGAGGCAGGAGACACTCGCTTGAGCCCAGGAGTTGGAGGTTGCTGTGAGCTATGCCATGGCACTCTACCCAGGGGGACAGCTTGAGGCTCTTAAAAATATTTAGAGTATGAGAGAAAATTTCAGGATTGCAATTTTTAATCTTCCTTCGTTTAAGAAAAAATTCAGATAATTACATTAAAACTATAATTGCAAAATGAGAAGAACATTCTTAGAAAAATAACACATGGGGCAGCGCATGTGGCTCAAAGGAGTAGGGCACCAATCTCATATACTGCAGGTAATGGGTTCAAACCCAGCCCTGGTCAAAAACTGAAAACAAACAAACAAACAAACAAACAAAAAAAAACACCTTCCTTCAATTCTACCTATTATGAAAAAATATCATAGAAATGGAACAAAGTATACCTTTTACTTTGTAGTTCTTAAAAGTATATATACAAGCTGTATTAACCAGTATTTTGTATTTCTTCTAATTATTTGAATTACAAAAAGTTCCCAGATTAGCTATTTTGTATAGCTATATAGATATATGTATTTTATTGCAAACATAAATCATACAGATATTTTCATTTATATTTAGGAAAAATATTTAACTTTCCACTAGCTAATAATTACTTATAAAATTTTGCATTCTGAATATCCCTGAGTAATTATGGATTCATATCATAAGATAACATCTTAATTCCTGTTTTTAATACATTTCAGTCTATTCTCTCTCTCTCTTTTTTTTTTGCAGTTTTTGCCCAGGGCTGGGTTCGAACCTGCCACCTCTGGCATATGGGGCTGGTGCCCTACTCCTTTGAGCCACAGGCGCTGCCAGTCTATTCTTTTTTTTAACTTAATTTTTAGTGAATCATAACTATATATATTTATGGGGTACAATGTGATTATTCAATATACAATGTGGAAAGCTTAAATCAAACTAACATAACCATCACTTCACTTATTTTTGTGGTATGACATTTATAACATACCATTAGTAGTTTTGAAATGTGCCCTTGAATTGAGTACATTAGGTGAGATTCTGCCCAAAACCCCACCTCCACTCGCCCTCCCTCCTCCATGCCCCTTTTCTTCCTCTCCCCTCTATCTTTCTGGACTGTCTTTGTATTTTATCATTTATATTAATGTATAAGTGATTATATATTGGTTTCATAATAATATTGAATACATTGGATACTTTTTTTCTCATTCTTGAGATACTTTACTAAGAAGAGTATGTTCCAGCTCCAAATGTAACTTTCAATGTCCAGTATATTTGAACAAAATCAAACGTAACTAAATTCATAAAAAGGTTTCCTAGAGTAATAATCACATCTCAGTACATTATTTTAATATCTTAATTGAAGGTATTTCATATTTGGAAGATACTCTATTTGAATATGAATATATAACTATTTTATAAAGAGGGGGCATTACCTTTTTCAGGTAAAGAAATCAAAGAGCAAAAAGGGATTGGTCTTGGGTAATAGATTTACTTATCCATTCACCAGTTGATGGATGTTTGCAATGTTGGCCATTATGAAAAATGCTGCAATTATTAGTATTTAAATAGATTTGGTGATGGTGGTAACTATAGGTATTAATAGAATCTGAGAGCCATTATTAATGATACTGAATGTAAAAGAGGAGAGAGCACTTTGACAGGCATTAAGCAGTGTGGAAACTGAGAAAAGGTTACTGTAAATAGAAGAAAAATTCATCTGGTTAACGGTAGTTAAGGTTTTCTTTCTTCTGGGAAAATTATAAATTAATATCCTATTCCAATAAATAGGTACCTACTTAAAGGATTATTTTGAAATACAGATAGGAATAAATTATCAAACATACAGAAAGATAATTTGAATGATCTATATGGGAACTGTAAGATATTTTTTAAAAGGGAAACATTGCTGACAACTTAAAAAAAATACAAGTTAATGGAAACAAGTGATTCATGTCATGTGTGCAGAATATAAGCTTCTAATAGTTCCTTTTACCCTTTTCGAAAGTGAGTGCTATTTGGTATTTCGGTATCTACTTGAAATCCTCTAGGGACACACTTTTACAGTCATTGTTCATGTAGATCCTGTAACATGGTTGTCAATTCTGTTATTTACCATAAAACACTCTACTG
The DNA here is from genome assembly GCA_963574575.1 of Galagoides demidoff. Taxonomy (NCBI): domain Eukaryota; kingdom Metazoa; phylum Chordata; class Mammalia; order Primates; family Galagidae; genus Galagoides; species Galagoides demidoff. The sequence continues at coordinate 7,182 of CAUYQV010091523.1, forward strand.
CTTATTTAATCAAGTAATCCGGCAGTTTGTATTACCTTGTAGGTTTTAAATATGACTCTCATAATATGAAAAAAGCCAAATTACTTTCTCAATAATAAAATGTGATCATATACTTTATTGATAATTTTATTTTCACATGATTCATTGAGCTCTTCTGCTCACCTTGTATCTAAGCAACAGGTCTATACACCTGATGTAAGAGGGGAGGACATGAATGCTTGCTGTGACTTTATTATGTTCTGAAATTATATTGAACTTTCTAGAATAGTCCCCCCCACAATGTGTCCCATAGAATGCTAGCTCCAATATATGTCCATTAAAATAGTAAAAAATCTTTAGAAAATGTTGTATACTATATCCTTTCTATTTAATATTTGCAATGTATTATGACAGGTTCTTGGAAATATGATTGGAAGGAGGCATGTTAAACTGGTTATAACCCACTATTTTCGAAGGTTGTTCTACAATAGAACTCTTTACATATACCAAAAAATATCACATGAAAGTAGTAATCTGTGAAAGACTGATTGTAAATTCTGATGTAGATAAAAAGGTATTAGATAAACTTAATACATCCTAAATGTTATTCCTATATGTGTTACTAGAATTATAGATACAAAGGAAAGGTAAATGGGAAAAATCATATCCCTTCTCCTCATCCTTGAGCAAATAAGGCAATAGGAATCCCAGGGCAATCTAGGTTTCCCATACAATCAGCTGTGAGCTCACAAAACATAGCATTTTGGATATGCTTAATATCCTATATTTATATTTATCTATTTAGGAAGAGATTCTTTATCCACCAGAATATTAACCCCAGTAGTGAAATTGTTTTCTTATTTTATTTATTTATTTGTTTGTTTTATTAAGTCTTTCATACATAGATCATAAATACATTTATGCCATTATAGGATTCAATGTGATGATTATTTGTACAAATTGGAATGTTTATATCCTATTAAGCAACACAGCCTTCACCACTTTACCCTGTTACAGGATTAAGACATTTATGCTCTACACCTGATAGATCCAACTTGTACTTACAATATGCTCCATAGGTGTGGTTCCCCCTAACAACCCTCTCTCTATCGGCCCACCCCCTCCCTTGTTCTCTTATTTTAAATCTCAACTTCCTAAGCTTCTAATTGTGAGACTTTAAGCAACGTGTTTGATCATCTAATGGTCTAATCCTTTATTTACTCATCTATAACATAAGCACATTAAGGTTGCACACTTCGTAAGGCTTTTGTACATGTCCACTGACAAAGCGATTCACTAAGAACAATGCCTGGCATGGCTATGTATCACAATAGACAAGCCAGATATGAAATCATCCTCATGTTCCAGTCTGATTTTTGACAAAACAGATAAAAACATACATTGTAGAAAAGAATCCCTATTCAATAAATCATGCTGGGAAATTTGTTTAGCCACATGTAAAAGACTTAAAAATGATCCACACACTCACCATTTGCAAAAATTAACTCACAGTGATTAAAAGACTTAAAATATAATGAAGATAACTATATATATTTATATATTATAGTATACTATTATATTGTATTATGTATTATATATATTATATATATATAATAGTTGTAGGCAACTATATTGAAGAAAACATTGGAAAAACTCTTAATATTGGCTTAGACAGAGAATTCATGAAGAAGACCCCAAAAGCAATCACAGCAAGGACAAAAATAAATAAATTGGATCTGATTACATTAAAAATCTTCTGCACAGCCAAGGATACAAAACAGCAAATAGACAACCCACAGAAAAGGAGAAAATATTTGTATGCTATACATCTGATAAAGGACTGATAACCAGAATCTACAAGGAACACAAGCAAATCAGAAAGAAACAACCAAGCAACCACATTAAAAAGTAGGCAGAAGACATGAACAGTAACTCTCCAAATGAAAATTTACTAATGGCCAACAAACTCATGAAAAATCCTCAGTGTCTCTGATTATTAGGGAAATGAAAATTTAAACCACAATGAGATATCACTTAACTCCAATGAGAATGTCTTGTATTAAAAAGTTCCCACATAGCAGATGCTGGGATGGATGTGGAGAGAAAGGGACTCATAATGTTGGTGGAACTGCAAACTAGTGCAACCTCTATGGCACATTGTATGGAGATACATCAAGAAACTTACAGTAGATCTACCATTTGATCTAGCAGTCACACTGCTGGGTGTATACACAAAGGAAAAATGGTCATTTTGTAAAAAGGATATCTGCACTTGAATGTTTATAGAACAGTTGCAAAGAGATGGAAGCAACTCAAGTGCCCACCAATACACGAATGGCTGAATAAAATGTGGTATATGCATACTGTGGCTCATATATGCATGCTACCTAGCTATAAAAAATTAGTGAGCTAGTCTCTTTTTGGACAACCTGGAAGGAACTGGAAACCATTTTTCTAAGTGAAAGAGCACACGAATGGAGAAACACATGCACTCAATATAAAATTGAAATGAATCTGTCAACACTTAAGTGAACACATGGAAGTAAATCGCAATGAAAATCAAGCAGAGTGCAGGAGGAATGAGGGAGGAGGGGATGGGTAGATTCACATCTATTGGGTATGATACATACTGTCTGCATGAAGGACACATTTGCGTGTATAACTTTGGTGCAATCTGTACAAAAAGAAAGTGTGTAAACCAAATGCGTGCTTCCTGACATTCTGAATAAAGACAAAAACCAAACAATGGCTGGCATGTGTTGGGCATTCAGACAGCAAGAACATAAAATATCATGCACTCTCACAAAAATAGTCATGCATTCTATTTACAGTGAGAGTCACTAATTTTCTCACTTGTTATAATCATTAAAGTCATGTATGACCTGCCCTGCCTTTAAAATAAAGCAAACTAAAACAAAAGTACTTCTCTAATACATTCACATCATTAACAAGGCTGATAAAATGTTTTCTTCTATATAATTCAAATTGTTTTTTTTTCTTTAATTCCTTGTCTTGTTTCAGAATACATGGGGTTTCACACTTTTTGATTATATAGTTTGCTTTCATATATGTTAAAGCAGCGTTGTAAGTGTGCCCTTCATCCAGAAAGTGTGTGGTGTACCCATTAGATGTGAATTTACCCATCCCCTCTCCCGCCATTTGAGTTCCATTGAGTTTTGTTTCCATATGTGGTAAACTGACTTCAATTTACCATTGAATACACAGGGTATTTGCTTTTCCATTCTTACCAGCACACAATTCTACCCCTTGTCACACTTGCTGTGTACTTTTTTAAATTTCTGATTCTAGATATGCCTTTTCCATACTGGGAACATGTCTTGCATCTTTGAAATGATGAGTAGCATAATATATGATATATGAAATGTGTGTACCTTAAAACTTTCATAAATGAAAGCAAAAAATACTACGTTAATATGCTATTTTGCTTTAATTTTTAAATTGTATTGTTATTGACAGTTGCTGAAAAATAAGATTATCCCCACTTCTATAGGTCTTGGTGGTTTGGAAAAAACTTAGAACACATTCTTCTGAAATAAGTGTGTCTATTACTATAATATACAGAATGACACCTCTAAGCTGGCATCTCATCAGGGTGAGATACCTTAGGGACAGAAAGTGACAAAGTTCCTACTGATACAAACTGGGAAACTCATGAACCAAAGTGGCTGTTTCTTGAAATATAAAACTGGAGCACATGTACTTGTGTTCGTAATATTCATGGTGGTTTTATTAGCTGTAAACTATTTGTGATTTTTCTTGTACTATATAATAATAGTGATGATAACAATTATGATTTATAATAGATAATCTTGAATACCTAGCTGGATACTTCATAACATTAATTCTGTGAAAGGTATTGGTACATTGGATGTTTACATAGCAGTACCTTATTTTCAGAACTAAGCAACTCCTCCTCAGCAAACCTGTTACTGCACTTCCATAGAGGCTAAGATTTATGATAAATGATTTACATAAAGATGATAATGATTATAAGAAATTCTTTCCATATACCAACAACTTGTTAAGTGCTTTATTTACAGAGGGTGCCCCCCAAAAGTGTACACATTTTAAGAAATGAAGAGAAATGTTTTAAAATTGTAATGCTCAAGTCACACTTGACTTTTGCAATCATGAGGGGTGCTCAACTAAGGTGGAGGGTTCGAATCCCCAGCCCGGGCCTGCCAAACAACAATGATGGCTGCAACCAAAAAATGGCCGGGCGTTGTGACGGGCGCCTGTGGTCCCAGCTACTTGGGAGGCGGAGGCAGGAGACTCGCTTGAGCCCAGGAGTTGGAG
>CAUYQV010091524.1:0-18371 GCA_963574575.1 Galagoides demidoff
CAGGCGCCCGCCACAACGCCCGGCCATTTTTTGGTTGCAGCCATCATTGTTGTTTGGCGGGCCCGGGCTGGGGATTCGAACCCGCCACCTTAGGTGTACGTGGCTGGCGCCTTAGCCAATTGAGCCACAGGTGCCGAGCCAAAAAGTAGATATTTTAGATAGCTTCTGTCTTCTGCTGTTTCATACAGTGTTGTGCTAAATAACTTTGACTATCCATAACCTTGGACTAAATTACTAAAAGTAAAGTTGCTGGGTAAAGAGTGAATATCCCTTGGTATATGCAGGGATAATTCTAGAACTCCTGCATATACCAAAATCCACATATACTCAAGGCTTAGGTAATGAAAAATGTATAGAAAAAATTAGCCCTGTATATATGCGTGTTTTACATCTTGAAAATATTGTATTTTCAATCTGAAAAAAAAGTTTTAGTGGGGAAGAGGAGGACAGAGTCTCACTTTATTGCCCCCAATAGAGTGCTGTGGCATTATAGCTCACAACAACCTCTACTCTTGGGCTCAAGTGATTCTCTTGCCACAAGCCTCCTGAGTAGCTGGGACTACAGATGCCCACCACAATGCCCAGCTAGTTTTTTAGAGATGGGGATGTTGCTTTTGCTCAGGCTGGTCTCAAACTCCTGAGCTCAAGTCATCCACCCAGAGTCGATCCACCCTCTTGGCTACCCTCCCGGCCTCCCAGAGTGCTGGGATTACAGGCATGAACCCTCACACCCAGCAGTCTGAATTTGGGGGGAAAAATCTATAGGTGGACTGTCATAGTTCAAACTCTTGTTTTATGGTCAACTTGTATATATTTGTGATATTGTTATTGCTCTCCATAGGTTTTTACCATTTTATACCTCCACAAACAGATGTTGAAAGTTTCTGTAGTCCTACACCTTTACCAAAACCACCCATTATCAAATTTTATATTTTGGCTATGCCAAACCACCCATTATCAAATTTTATATTTTGGCTATGCCAGGAGGTGAAAAATTGATTTTTAAAAAATTTAATGTAGTTTTAATTTGCATTTCTGTTATGAATGAGATTGAACTTATTCCCCTATTTAAGAAAAATTTTTATTTCTTCTTCTGAGAGTTGTCAATTCATATCCCCTGCTTGCTTTTTTCTATGGGATTTTTACCCTTTTCTTACCAATTTGTGGGAATTTCTTATGCATTAGGAAAATTAACCTGTGGATCATTTGATAATATTTTTTCTAGTTTCAATTTTCCCATTTTTCTTAAGAATTTTTTGTTGGTGGTGGTGGTGGCTTTTTTTTTTTTTTAAGTGTGGTTGAATTTATTATTTTTTTCCTTAAGCTTTAGGATTTTGAGTCAATTAGCAAAGCTTTCCCTATCTTTTTTTTGGTGGTGGGGGGTGGGGAAGCTTTCCCTCTGTTGCCAGGACTACAGTGCAGCAGCATCATCATAGCTCACTGAGCTCAAGTAATCCTCCTGAGTGAATAGGACTGCAGATGCGTGCCACAGTGCCTGGCTAAGGTTTCTTTTATTTTTTTATAGAGATAGGGGTCTCACTGTTGCCCAGGGTGGTTTTGAACTCCTAGGCTTTAGCTCTCCTCCTTCATTTGCCTCCCAAAGGATTAAAGGTATGAGCCACTATGCCTGGTTCCTATCTTGAGTTGTAAAGAATTCTGTTATATTTTATTTTAACATTTTTGTGGTTATATTTTTAACATTTAAATATTTGTTGTATTTGAAATTTACCTGCAGGACAGGGTGTTTTAGGTATAATTTTATTCTGTTTCTAAAATTTATTTTATTTATTTTTAGAGGCAAGGTCTGGTTATATTGCCCAGGCTAAAATGAGGTGGTGTGATCCTAGCTCACTGTCACTTCGAACTTTTGGGCTCAAGTGGTCCTCCCAGTGTAACCTACTAAATGGCTGGGACTATATGGATGCATGACACCAGCCTGCTAATTTTTTAATTTTTTTGTAGAGACAGTGTCTCACTTTGTTGCCCAGATTGATCTTAATTCCTAGCCTTAAGTAGTCCTCCCACCTCAGCCTCCCAAAGCACTGGGATTAATTTTATTTTTTCTACATAACTATTCGGTTATGTCTATGTAGTTATGTCTTTACCAGTTTGTTAGTTTAGTCTAGCTTTTCGTGTTATTTCCTAATAACATACTGCATCTAGTTAGGGTGAAGTTATTCTAAATAACTCTCCTCCATGCAAGAACACAGAAAGCCTTACTATATTTAAGATTTCTTTTGAAACCTCCTGGAGTATTTTAAAGTTTTCTTCATATATGTCTTGGACATTTATTAAGTTCACTTCTAGGTATTTTGTCTTTTATTGCTATTGTAAATGTTTTTTTTTTCTCATTTAATTGTTATTAAGGAGCTTAAAAATTAAAGTAAGGAGGGTGAAGTTTGTATTTGTGGAATGTAATGATACCTTCAAACCTGGAAGCTTTTCATTGTGGATTCCATTGAGAGCAGGAAAGGGAAGTGACTATCCAATATAATTGGTGGGATGTTAATTGTAGGACAAGGTTGGGCAGAGTGGCTCACATAATATAGCACTTTGTGAGGCCCAGATAAAAGGATTGTTTGAGGCAGAAGTTTGAGATCAGCCTGAGCAACATAAGCAAGATCCATATCACTATTAAAAGTAGAAAAAATTAGCCAAGCACAGTGGCATGTGCCTGTAATCCCAGCTACTTGGGAGGCTTTGGGAGGATTAGATTGCTTATACTTAGAAGTTTGAGAGGCTACAGTGAACTATGGTCATCCTACTGTACTCCAGCTTGAGTGAGAGAGTGAGAACTTATCTCAAAAAAGAATGAAAACTATAGAACTGTTTTGTGTGAAAAGGGGAATAGAAATAACCTCAGAAAGATAGAATGGGGCCTTTTGTAAAGAGCCCTGAATACGTGTGGTAGGTATTGTGCTAAATTTGATAGGTAATGGTGGGTCAGTGAAGGTTTTAGAGTAGGTGAGCTATGTTTTAGGATTGATTAGGCAGTGTTGTATAGGACGATGGATGGTTATGAGAGAAACTAGAGGTAAGAAGAACAGTTTGGATTTTAGGCAAGAGTTAATGATAGCCATAACTAGCATGTAAAGTTGGAAAGGAAGAGATGGATATGAGACTTTTATTGAAACTACCATCACTAAAATCATTAGTGACCTAGCACATAAAATTCAAGCTTCATTTATGTCTTCCTTTTATAGACCTTAACATGTTTATGAAGCTATTGACTACTTCTTTCCTGAAAGTGTTTCTTTCCTGATTCTTCTCCTAACTTTCTGACCATTCCTTCTGATCTTTTGCTTTTACCTTTAGATTTCTTAAGTGTTGATACAGCCCGGAACTTATTTTTAATTTTTATCTTTTGTTTGGGTGATCTCATAAAGTTTTGGCTGCAAATTTTTATCTCCACTATCCACTGCTTTTTGACTACCTTTGACTGGGGTTTGTGTTCTTCCTCAGTGATCACATGGTATCCAGTTCACATCTCCACCATAGCAATTACTACACTGCATTCCAAGTGTCTTCTCAACAAAATTGTGAGCTCCTTTAAAGTTGCAAGGAGATTGTCTTTTATTTTTCCTACCACCTGGCTAATGTTGGACACTAAATAAATAAATTTGTAACTATTGATTAGACATTTCCACCTAAATAGTCTATGGACACTTCAGATCAATCACTGAACTCAACACTTTGACCTCACTTCAGATTTCTCTCCTATTTTCTATTTTAATAGCAAAGCTATTTTCTCAGTTACCCAAGCTAGAAACATCAGATCTTCACTTCCTTTTTCTCACACTCACCTATAGATCATCACTGAGACCTATTTAAATATGTATCTCATAGCTGACTCTGACAACTCCACAACCAAAGCTACTTTGTTAATCTAGGCTTCCATTTTACTTCCAGTACTACCATAATCTTTAAATAGCAGAAATTATTAGATTCGTCACTCTTGTTTTAAGCAGGTCATCATTTTTAAATGCTGCTGGTCTTGCTTTTTAATTATACATTACTGTGGAGTTAGCTTCATCATTATCAACTCTGTTTTGTTATGGTTGTTTGGTTAATCCTGTATAGTGAATAGTTATGTATATTTGCATCAAAAGTATTTTTGGTCTAGCCAGAGCAATCGGGCAGGAGAAAAAAATAAAAGATATCCAAATTGGAAAAGAGGAAGTCAAATAATTCCCGTCCACTAATAATATGATCTTCTGTCTAGAAAAACCTAGATTCTACCAAAACCTCTTAGATTTGTTAAATGAATTCAGTAAACTTTCATAATATAAAATCAGTGTACAAAAACCAATAGCATTTATGTATACCAATAACAATATAGCTCAGAACCAAATTAAGAAAGCAATCCATTTATTTTAGCTACAAAAACCTTACAAACTACCTAGGAATACATTTAACCAAGGAGGTGAAAGATCTCTACAAGGAAAACTACAAAGCACTGAAGAAAGAAATTATAGATGACACATACAAATGGAAAACCAGCCTATGCTCATGGATCAGAAGAATATATTACTAAAATGACTGCCCAAAGTAATCTACAGATTTAGTGCAATCTGTTTCAAAATATCAACATCATTTTTCACAGAATTTTTTAAAAAGTTCTAAAAATCACATGGAACTAAACAAGAGCCTGAATTGCCAAGGTAATCCTAAACAAAAGAAAACAAAGTTGAGGCATCATGTCACCTGGTTTCAAATTATATTACAGGACTATAGTAACCAAACCAGTATGGTACTAGTATAAAAAAGACACATAGAGCAATAGAACAGAATAGAGAACTCAGAAATAAAGCCACATTATCTGTAGCCAACCAATCTTTGTCAAAATCTATAAGAATATACACTGGGGGAAGGACACCTTTTTCAGTAAATGGTGTTGGGAAAATTGAACTGTCATATCAGAAGAATGAATTGGACTCCTGTCTGTCACCACATACAAAATCAACTCAAGCTGGATTAAAGACTGAAATTTAAGACCTGAAACTATAAAAATACTAGAAGAGAACCTAGAGAAAACTTCTAGATGTTGATCTAGGCAAAGAATTTGTGACTAAGACCTCAGAAGGACAAAAATAGACAAATGGGACTTAATTAAACTAAAAGCTTCTGATGGCAAAAGAAATAATCAACAAAGTAAGCAACTTGTGCAGAAAGGAAGAAAATATTTGAAGCTGTGCATCTGACAGGGAATTAATATCCATTTAACAAGACATTAAAATAATTAAAACCCCTTAATTAATCCCATTAAAAAATGAGCAACAGAAATGAGTAGATATTTTTCAAAAGAAGAAATAATAGGTATATGAAAAAATGCTTAGCATCACTAATTATTAGAGAAATACAAGTTAAAACCACAATAAGATATTGTTACATTTGCTTGAGCTCATGAATTCGAGACCAGCCTGAGCAAAAAGCAAGACTCTGTCTCTACTAAAAAGAGAAAAACTGAGGCAAGAGGATCGCTTGAGTCCTGAGAGTTGAAGCTTGCTGTGAGCTATGGCTGTGAGCTATGGCACTACTGCACTCTAGCCAGGGCAACACCTTAAAAAGATATTGTCATGTATCAGTCAGAATGACTATTATTAAAAAGGTAACAACAGCTATTGGTGAGGGTGCAAAGGAAAAAGAATGCAACATTTTGATTTTACAGTGAGTGTAAAATTACAACAACCTCTATGGAAAATGGTATGGAAATTTCTCAAAGAACTAAAAATAGAACTACCATTCAGTCCAGCAATTACATTACTAGGTGTCTACCCAAAAGTAAACCATTACATCAAAAAGATAACCTGCACTTGTATGTTTATTATAGCACTATTCATAATATCGAAGACATGAAGTCAGCCTATTATCCATCAATGGAGATTAGATAAAGAAAATATGGTATAGATACAAAATGATACTTTTCAGCCATAAAAAAAGAAATCCTGTCATTTGCAGCAACATGGATTCAACTGAAGGCCATTATTTTAAGTGAGGAAAGTCAAACGCAGACAAATACTGCGTGTTCTGCTTCCAAGTGGAAGCTAAATAATGTGTACACATGGACGTAGAGTTGGGAATGATAAAAATTAGAGTGTTGGGAAGGAAATAGAAGAGAATTTCTTTTTTTTTTTTTTTTGAGACAGAGCCTCAAGCTTTCCCCCTGGGTAGAGTGCTGTGGCATGACAGCTCACAGCAACCTCCAACTCCTGGGCTCAAGTGAGTCTCCTGCCTCTGCCTCCCAAGTAGCTGGGAACACAGGCGCCTGCCACAATGCCCCGGCTATTTTTTTTTTTTTTTTGGTTGCAACCATCATTGTTGTTTGGTGGGCCAGGCTGGATTCAAACCCACCACCGTAGGTGTATGTGGCTGGCGCCTTAGCCACTTGAGCCACAGGCGCCAAGCTGGAAGAGAATTTCTTAAGTGTTCAATGTACGTTATTTGGGTGATGGATACTCTAAAAGCCTTGACTTCACCACTGCACAATCTATGCTTATAAAAATTCACTTATAAGCCATAAATTTACAAAAATAAAAATACCTCAGTTTTTTTGGCTTATATTTTTCAAATAGGTTATTTTATACATTATGGTTTAGATGGTTCATTCATGCTGTTCTTGTTTTAGGGTTAGTAGTTATAATCTCTCAAAATTTTCTTGTTTGATATATTTTATTGTTATTACAGTTATTTTTCCATGAGAAAATGGTATAGATGAGCCATGAGGGTTTTGTTGTTTTTGTTTTCTTACCTCACATAAGTATGTTTCTAAAGAGTTTGAGAACTGCTAGTCCAGTTTAAACACTTTATTATTATTTAAAACCTTTATATTAAGATTTTAGCTGCTAGTTCTATCAGCTACATCTCCCAGGACCCTTTCTGTCAGCGCCAAATTCAGTCTAACCTGTAGAATTCACTCCCCTGAAAACGTCCTTTTGTAACCTTTCTTCCATTTTTCTAAACTATTTCCACTTTCTCGTTAGCCTGGTTAAGAGCCATTAACCCAGATTCAGGTCACACTTAATCACTCCATCAACTATACTTTTAATATTCATTTATTATAGCAACAATATTGTATCGTAATTACTTTTGTTCATGTTTATCTTTTCACTGAACTGTAATTACTTTACAGGTAATGTAGGTTGAATGACTGGACAGTTGAAGGAATAGATGAAATGAATATATTCTATCTAGAGGATGTGACAGCTGATTTTACACGAGTTAGGCAGCAACAGGGAAAGACGAGAATATTCTGGGAAGGAAAATGATATTTCCATTAAAAGGGAATTTAAGATTTCATGCAATAGACTGATTAGAAAATCCTTCAGCTCCAAGCACTGAAAATGCTTACTATCTATGATAAATGTTCCTTTAAATACCGCTAAAGTCATTTGAGATAAGGCTTAATAAAACTGGAAAAGTTATTTTAAGAAATTAAGAACAAATAAGAATTTTTATCTCTGGTTTCTGCTGGATTGTCTTTGAAGTTATGATGTGTAGGAAATCCCACATTCTCTCTCTTTAGTCCTAGGCATACCACCCATACTTGCGTAGCTTAAAAGTAATTGATTCAACATGATAGGGACCTTAAGAGCTAAGAAGGGGCTATCTGTGACTTAGTAAAGACTCACTAATTAAGTGGAATGTGATTACAGGATAGACTGGATTCAGATTGCCCAAGAATATCAGATGCTGAGGAGTTCAGAACTTTTAAAAACTTTTATAGCAGGAGAATTGTCAAGATAAAAGTGATGGTGTTGGGATATTGCCCCAGTAATGAAGTATGGGGTGTATAAGAATGAAAGCGACTCAAAGAAGGATAGCAGTTAGTATCCTGTTACACTGTGGAGCAGATTAAGATGGGATATGAGGACTGCAAAGGAAGGGTAACATGTAAGAGACACTTATTGAGGAAGGCTTGCAGGAATTGGTGATAAGAGAGGGAAGGTGACTCAGGTTTGGGGTGAGAGTGCCTGGGATTTAGGGGAGTAAAAGAGGTTGCACTATCTTATTGAGGGAGGATGAGGGGAGCTTAGTTTGTATTTGTTGAATATGAGAATGAATATATGTCAGGCATCATGTGTAGGGACACCTACTTAGAATAAGAAATGAGGATGTATTTTTGCACAGGTAGTAGGTTCTCAGTAACTTTTTTTTTTTTTGAGACAGTGTTTCACTTTCACTTTGTCACCCTAGGTAGAGTGTAGTGGCATCACAGCTCATAGCAACCTCCAGCTCTTGGGCTTAGGCAATTCTCTTGCCTCAGCCTCCTGAGTAGGTGGACCTACAGGTGCCCACCACAACGCCTGGCTATTTTTGGTACAGTTTGGCTGGGGCCGGGTTCAAACCCGCCACCCTCCAGATATTGGGCTGGCGCCCTACTCACTGAACCACAGGCACCGCCCTCAGTAACTGTTTCTTAATAACATATCTGGAAGGGATGTCAGTATTTGAGCTAACGATATATTTTCTTTGTGTCACATATTATATAGAGAGAAAAGCACTAGGGAAAAATTTCCAGTATTCATTGGAGTAGGTGAAAAGAAATGGAGAGGAGAAGTTCTAAGAAAATCCATGTAAAAGAGCCAAAGAACAATAGCATTCTGAGGGTAGTTGCTTTGATGCTGGCACCAATAATAAGTAGCATGTTAGATTTGACAAATAGGCAATTGTTCCAGATTTCTTTAGAGTAGAAGGATAAAGGGGGTTTGTAGATTATAGAGGGTATAGCGAATGATGGTTAGAAGATAGAGGCATTGAGTACAGACATTGTGAAATATTTGTCAGTGGAATGAGATAAATAGGTACTAGGAAAAGGAGACATCCCTATGAGAAGTTCTTTTGTTTAAAAAAAGGGGAAGAGCCCTGTGCATTCTTTGAAACAAAGATGAGAACTAATGTCAGGGAGACGACCGAAGATATGGGAAATAAGATGGTCTTCAGGAGGTGGAGAAAAAAGATCTTTAATCACATGGAAGGGGCAGCCTTAGAGAGAGACATTGAGACCCCCAGTTCTTCCTCTAGGGCTAGAAAAGATGAGAGTATTGATATGAAACAAATAAGTAGTCAGTAAGGAAAGGTAGATGATTGAAGAAGTCATCATTGCAACTTTGTGTGATATATTTCCTTGTAAGGTAGAAAAATCTACAAAATAAGTGAGAAATGGCAATGTATTTTCAGCAGAAAAGTCTTTAGTAGTGTTACTATGCTAAATGTACTTTGGTAATATAACCCAAACCCACGGAAGTTGTTGAAAGCTAATTAGAAAATTTATTTCAAGCTCTTTTTATTAGTATAATTAATTGAGAGACTAAATTTGTGTCGTATTTATCTCTCTCTCTTAATTTCTGCTACAGGTTATATCTTAAGTGTTGTGCTACTTACTTTGCCCAGGCAGCATCTGGTTCAGCTTTATCTTTATTTTTTGACTGCCCTGCTTCTCTATGCTGGACATCAAATTTCCAGGTAAGAATGTGACTCCAGTTTTGAAATGTGTAAGTGACTTAATGTTTTCCTTGGCCAATAAAATACTTTTCATAAACACTATGTAAAAGCTAAGGGTTTGGTAGATATCCAAGATAGATTTTTTGATGTTTATTTTCTAAATAAATATTATCATAAGGACTAATAGCTGGATTTATGATCAAATTTTATTTGTTTTATGAAAGAAACTTAGTATGAAATAGGCCTTAACTTTATGTTTACAAAGAGCTTTTCTATATTGCCTGAGAAAACAATTTTTGAAGACAAGCTATGAGAGCATTTTAACAATTATAGACTTCAGTACACTTTCATCATTTCAGAAATTCATCTTCTGGTGTACGAGAATTAGCATAAGATGCAACCATGTAGAATGGCTAATTGGTATAAATTATTTGGTGAGGTAAATTGTATTGCTCAGAACTTCTCTTTAACAGTATTGTCTGCTAAACTAAATTTTAAGACTCTGGTCTGCCAATGAATATGAGCTTCCTACTTTGGAACAGAATGTTAAAATACAGGTGAACCAAAACTAACACCATACATGTGATGGGGTAAAATAAATTCTGGAGGTTTTTTTTTTTTTTTTTGGAAACTTTTAATTTTATAATTCTTCTTTGAAAGGTATTTACTATAGTAAAATATACTCATAGTTCTAAGAGGAATGGCATTTACTTTGTGTAAAGAACAAGCCATAATCAGAGGCTAGAAACTTAATCTTAGAAATAACATTTTTACATTACTGGAAATAGATCCTTGAGTTTTAGAAACCTTTGACTTTTTTCTGATTATAAAATTATAATGCTAACTGTAAACGATTTTTGGAAAGTACTGAAAATTTAAATGTAGTAACAATCTGAAATTATGCTGACAAGAGATAGATTTGTTTATGTTCTGGAATTTTCTGTCCTTTTTTATATCTTCTATTTCTCACCACTTCAGTGGATATGAAAGATGAGAATAAGTATAATAACTAAATAGTCACTGGCCTTTTTCTCCTCTTGTTGAAGCAGGGCCATCATTCTCCTTAATATTTTGTCTAACTTATTTCTGTAAGTCCCCAGGGTGTTTGTCAGAAACTCATTCTTATATTTGCTCCTCTATTTCTACTTGGTTGATTTTTCTCTACTCAAAATGCTCTTGGAGGGTATTTATTTATTTATTTAGATGTCTTCCTCTTTAATTTTGTCTCTGTCCTTGCCTGGGGTATGTCTTCTGATGTAAAAGTATAGAATCTGGAAAATCTGCCAGAGTAGTGCTGCATTTCTTATGATCCTCACAATATTCAAATCAAGCTGTGTTCCACTCAGAAGTGGAGATTTTGACATTCCTCATTTTATGTCACACAAATATGTCCTTGTGTCTTAGACTCCTTTAAGGAAATAACCTAAGCCATTTGTTAAGTGTCTCTCTATAGAGAGCTGAAGTAGGAGTTCAAGGGCAAATACTGACACAGGATGATATCCTTCTTATCAGTATCACCAACCCCAAACTTACACAGTCTCTTCCTGTGACCTTATCCAGATACCTCTAAATCTCAGTTTAGGCTCAGGTAGAGACACTTCCCCATCTTTTTTTCTTTATTTTCTTACAGTTTTGGCCAATCCTGGGCCTGAACCCACCACCCGCCATATATGGGGCTGGTGTCCCACTCCTTGGGCCACAGGCACCACCTGCTTCTTCGTCTTTCTTCACTCACCTTAAATGAAATCGTATCTGAGATTATGATGCAATACTTAGGGTCACTAGTAGAGTGACTATCTAGAGTCACTCTCCCATAGGGTAAATGAGTACCGGGTGCCTGGCCACTTAAGAGCCACTCGTCTATTTCTTGAATAGATGGATGGGTGGTGGGATAGGTTCAAATTCCAGGTTCCATAATTACCACTGTATAACCTTGGGTGTCACTTACCAGAAAGATAAGGCTTAGTTTCATCACCTATCAAGGGCTGATGTAAGAATCAATAAGATGAGTCATGTAAAGCTCTTAGACAATTTCTGACATATAGTAAGTTCTGAGTGAATTTTAACTAGCATTCTTATATCTTATTTTTATCACACAACAACATTTTGCGAGCATTTTCTTGTGTCATTTTTTTTTTTTGAGACAGCCTCAAGCTGTCACCCTGGGTAGAGTGCTGTGACATCACAGCTCACAGTAATCTTCAACTCCTGGGCTTAAGCGGTTGTTTCAGCCTCCCAAGTAGCTGGGACTATAGGCACCTGCCACCATGCCCGGCTATTTTTTGGTTCTAGTTGTCATTGTTGTTTGGCAGGCCCAGGCTGGATTTGAACCCACCAGCTCTGGTATATGTGGCTGGCACCTTAACTGCTTGTGCTACAGGCACTGAGCTATGTCATTAATCTTTTAAAATGATTTTTTAAATAAAGTGTTTTATGGTATAGCCATATAATGATAGTTTTATAGAGTTTATAGGATTTTGATGATTAAGAAAATCTCAAAGTAGGCTTGGCATACGTAGCCTACTTTGTAGTTAGGGCGCTGGCCATGTACATCTGGGCTGGTGGGTTCAAACTGGGCCTGAGCTTGCTAAACAAACAAGCAACAACAACAACAACAAAAAATAGCCAGGTGTTGTGGTAGGCGCCTGTATAGTCCCAGCTATTAGGGAGGCTGATACAAGAGAATTGCTTGAGCCCAAGAGTTTGAGGTTGCTGTAAGCTTTGACACTATAGCACTCTACAGAGGGCTACAAAGTGAGACTCTGTCTCAATTAAAAAAAAAAAAAGGAAAATCTCAAAGTTGAAGATAGAACTATTAAAATCATTGCTTTTTTATGGTTATAATCCTGGGTAAAAAATTAAAAACCTACCTTTTTTTCATTATTTTTTTTTATTTTCATGTGCTTTAGTTGTGGACTAATGGCTGAAATTGTGTAATTCAGTTTTTATCTATAGTATTGTCATCCCTTGGTATCATGGTAGATTGTTTCTAGTACATCTTGGGGGTACCAAAATCTGTGGATGCTGAAGTACTGATATAAGATGATATAGTATTTTCGTATATGTACACCCTGCCATATACTTTAAATCATCTCTAGGTTACTTATCATACCTAATATAATGTAAATTCTACATAACTAGTTTTTATGCTATATTCTGTAGGGAATAATAATAAGAAAAACTAGACTACATATGTTCAGGACAGGCGTAATTGGTTTTTTGAATATTTTTGATCTGTGTTTAATTGAATCCATGGATGTAGAACCCATGGATAAGGAACAGAAGGTGAACTGTATTTCCAATTTAGGCATTTCCAGAGAGGTTGACATTCTGTTGTGTAAGGAAAAAAGGTGACCCAGACAATTTTAGGTGTAAATAAAAGGCTTTTCTCTGACAATTATTCTTGTGGCAGGCTTTTTCTAAGTTTAAAGTTTATTTTTTTTTTAGAAAATTAAAACTTTTTTTTTTTTTAGTATCAATAAGTCTTTATGTACTTACTGTATTTTCCCACGGAAAGTAGAAGGGAAGGAAAAGAGCACGTATGCTGCAGAATGCTTAAAAAATGGGAAAAGAAATACCCAGTACAGCCAAATCAGTTATCATATAAATTCACCCCAAGTTGAGGTCACCAAAGCCCAAGGGGGCTCAGTCTTCTGCAGTTCTGGAAAGGACCAGGAAAAGAACACACAAGTACAGGCTTTCCTACCTTCTTTCTGCATAAATTCAAGATTTCACACAAAGCTTTGGTTTCTAGCAGTGAACATGGAGTTACATTTGTCTGTCTCCCATTAAACAATCTTGAACCTAAAAACTTTGAAAGGTTAAGGATTTTAGTTCTTGCTTCATTTGACATGAGTTTGTTGCACCTGCATAAAAGTTCCTGAGTGACTTGGATATACATTCATAATCCTTTCTTGGTCTCCTGCCCCCACTTTCTACATTGAAGTCCCCAATTGCTTCTCTCTACTTTAAGATTACAGATTAAGTCGGTTTGATCCACACATACAACAAGTGTTTCAAGAGTTTGGCATGAATCATCATCAAGAAATGGTCCTGAGTGGCTCCTGTGGCTCAAGGAGTAGGGCGCTGGCCCCATAAACCAGAGGTGGTGGGTTCAAACCTGGCCCCGGCCAAAAACTGAAAAAATAATAATAAAGTAAAAAGATGTATTTAAAAAAAAAATAAAGAGAAATGATCTTGACTTAGGAGGTGAGAACAAGGAATGGAGGGTTCCTGTCTTCAGGAATTTTGCATAAACCATTTAAGAGTTGTGGAGACACCTCAAGAATTAAATGCATTTGTATGTGGGTTGGTAGGTTTTCTTTTGGGAAGAAAAAGAAAAATGGGAAAGAGTATAGTAGGAGAAAAGTTTTTAGGACAGATGCGGTCAAAATAGGAAAAGGGAAGGAGAATATAAAGGTTTGTGTTCAAGATCCCCGCTTCAAGAAGCGAGCCTCTCCAAACTAATCCTTCACATCCTTTTGCCTTATGGAGAACCTCTGTCAAAGATGCTTTGGCTATTTTTCTCACAGTACAAGAAGAAGTTTGTATGTAATAAAACCCCAAAAGAACATGAAAATCAATGCACTATATTTAAACAAACTAGGCCACCTAGCAGTTATCAACTCAGTAAAGTCCTACAAAGCTCAGACAAATACAATAACTAGAGAGAGGCAGCATTGTTGGGAGATAAGAACCCAGTATCAGACACACACCATCCAGTGTGTTCTATTGCATTTGCCCCGTTTCAGCACATCGAGGTAGGTTTGCAGCAGTCTCACAGCATGTAAAGGAAACCTCCCTTTTCTCCTTTAGCTACCCCAACACTACTAATCAGTACTATAGCAGGGCAGGACACGGGCTGCAGGCACCACAAAATGCCCTTGCTTATGAGTCTCCCTGGAACCTAAAAATGTAGAAAGGTTAAGGATTTTAGTCCTTGCTTCGTTTAATATATCTATACTTCAAGACAGGATGAGTACGGGGGTACTGGTCTTAACACTTAATCTTACCAAGTCACAGTTTTTATAAAAACATACATACAACTTGTTGTCCATGGTAGGCCTAGCCTAACCCAGCGAAGGATGGATCAGTTATGTAAAGCATATCCTGTTCCCTATGTTTATAGAACCCTCACCTATCCCTGGCTTCCTCTCTGAGCCATTCACTTGGCCCAGCCTCTCCTAACTTCTTTGCACCACTTTTTCCCATTTAGACTGATTTCTAATCTTCTGGTGTAGCGGTTCTCAACCTGTGGGTCGCGACCCACAGGAACTGTATTAAAGGGTTGCAGCATTAGGAAGGTTGAGAACCACTGTTCTAGTAGAAGGAAATTAAGTCATGGAGGAACCCACTTAGAATAGAAGCTAGTCTCTCATGAAACACTTCCTATGTGGAAGGGGTTTCAGGTGGATACTGCGGCAGAAAAGATAGCTCTAATTGGCAAACGTGAGGTAGTTCAATAGGCTATGCACTCCAAATAGTTGCTCTCCGTGGTAGTAAAAACAACAGAAAGTATTTGTGCAGACCTGGAGGTACTGCCAAACTTATCCCTGGGATTGCTCATGTACCTGAGAATACAGTGCAGGAATGAGGACCTTAGATTAAAATATGCAAAAAATACAAAACCAGAATATTTATATTAAAAAAAAAAGTTATAATGCACAAGGTACATCATTCGCACATACCTAGTTGCAGTTGGCATCCTGGAGAAAGTGGGACCCAAGGTGTAGTTATCCAAGAGAGAAAATAAATAAAACCACATTGGCCCAGAATGGGGTGGCAGTGAGCACCAGGTCTGCAGCTGTTGCTCCAGACACCCTTTTTGCCTGTTATCATTACCCTTTGCTTAGGATGGTTCCCAGCACCCCCAGAACCCTGTCTTAAGAATTGGTATGAGAATACAAGATGTAGAAAAAATCCTGCCTTACTCTTGAGCGATTCCCTCCTACAGAATGTAGTAGCTTGTGGGTGGGCCCATCATTCTGGTCTTGTACTTAATCATTTCACTCTGGCATGGGAATTATATGATTATATATGCTTCTTTAGAAGGAAAACAATTTCCTTATTTAAGCCACTTTCAAAAACGAGAGATTCTGGGAATGGAGTCTCAGTTAAAGCATTCAGGTTCTAGGGTGATTTTCCCCAAAAGCCCTCCCTTGCATTTGGATAGAGCATGGGTAGGGTTCCTTGGCCTCACCAGAGATATGTGGCAGTGCCAGGTACCTCCAACCCACCCTAGACTCAACTTTCTCCACTCTGCCTGTTCACTCATAGCAAAAGAATTGCCCCCACCCACTGTGACTCAATTCTGGGCTTCTGGGAACAGGGCAGGGCTATGGATCTCTTCCTGGTGAAAGTAGGCTGGCTTCCGCTGAGCACTAGGGATCTGCTGGGCCTTCAATGGGTGTGAGGCTACCATATGGCTGAGAGCTGACAGAAGTGGCACTTCTTGGGCTGCCATGGCAGCTTGCATTCCTTAGCACAATGGTCTAGACCTCCAAAGTTGTAACACCTGGCTCCTTTTGATCTGTGCTTCTGTATGTTCTTCCCCTTTGGCCCCTCTCACTCATACAGAGCCCTCCAGTGACAAGGATAGATTCCTGGCCTTTGCAGAATTCTTAAAGGTGAACTCCACAGCTTCGCCCTCTATGTGCAGCTTACTCAGTACACAGAGATGTTCACAGGGCGTGTGAGTGCCACCCTGGCATGGTTGGTCATGGACAGGAAGCCGAACCCCCTGTGCGTGTTGAACCGTTACAGATACCTGTGCAATGTAAAAACTGGCTCGGCTGCCACCCAGGCCGGGCACTACAGCCCCTCGTCCGGCACTGTCTGCACTGACTTAGCACAGCCTCTGCAGCCCTCTGCAAACTGCACTGCTGGTTGGACACTGGTCATAGGCTGGGCCTGCAGCCCCTATCCCCTGCTCAGGCGGCTGCTGATCCCAGAGAAGTCTGGAGCAAAGAGGTGATTCAGAAAAGAGGCAGCTACATCTTCAGCCTTAAAACTTTAAAGAGTAAAATCAATTTTAATAAAATTTTATAGTGGGCACAACCACTTCCCATTCGTATTTGACTTTATTATCCTTATTATGATCTTTGAGATTTACAGATGAAAAACCTGAAGTGAGCAAACAGCTGGGAAGGGCCAGTCTCACACTTGAATCTAGGTTTTCAACTCCTAGTTTAGTCCCATGATTAGTTGAAAGAAAATTAGTTTTAGAATAAAACTGGATATGAAATTGTTTCACTACTTAATAAATATGTTACCTCTGCAAGGTACTGCTTTGAATCTGTAGACAATGCCATTATTGAAGGGTTTGTTTTGATATTGAATAAATTTCAAGATACAACATCCTTTAGTTTTTTTTCTTTTAGTATAGTTTGCACTATACGTGCACCGTACTGTCTCATGAAAGGTTAGCAAAGATGTGCTAACCTTGACTTATTAATGAAAGTTCAGTTAGTAAAAAATTTTAAAATGCCACATTATAAGATACTGAGGTTGAAGTTTTTGTTTAAAAAAAAATTTGTTGGCTCGGCGCCTGTGGCTCAATCGGCTAAGGCACCAGCCACATACACCTAAGGTGGTGGGTTCGAATCCCCAGCCCAGGCCTGCCAAACAACAATGACAGCTGCAACCAAAAAATGGCCGGGCGTTGTGGCGGGCGCCTGTGGTCCCAGCTACTTGGGAGGCGGAGGCAGGAGACTCGCTTGAGCCCAGGAGTTGGAGGTTGCTGTGAGCTGTGATGCCATGGCACTTTACCCAGGGGGATAGCTTGAGGCTCCGTCTCAAAAAAAAAAAAAGTCGTCTCAAACCATTTTTGATGTTTTACAAAATGCTCACACAGCAAATACAAAAAGCTTCAACACATTCTTCTTTCATTAACTTCTGCTGCAATAAACACAACATTGACAAATATACAAATTTCTTCTGTATCTAACGTAGGAGTTCAATTACTGAATTACTAATTCTTAGGATGTTACTCGCACATATTTTATTCAAACATTTTTAATGAGATTATTGCCAATATATACATTATTTTATTTTTACATTAAGCCAATGTCTATCACACAGTCATCAAAAACCTTACAGTCCATTACACAGGTTTGTAGCCTAATTTAGGCTCTAGCTTCTTAGAATCAGCCACTTTCCTGACTGCTTTCATGAAGTCTTCCTGTACTACAAAATCATGATCAGCACGAATTGCAAACATACCTGCCTCAGGACAAACATTTCTCAGGTCTGCCCCATTGAAACCATCTGAAAGCGTCACAATTGCTTCATAATCTATTTCTCCATGCTTTGTAATGGGACCTGCATGGATTTTCAATATGTCTAATCTTGCTTGTTCATTTGGTAAATCAATATGTATTTTTCTATCTAATCTTCCTGGATATAGCAAAGCAGGATGCAGTGTATGTGATCTGTTTATAGCCATGATCATTTTAACTCTAGGCAGAGTATCAAATCCAGCCATTTGATTCAGTAACTCCATTAAAGTTCTCTGAATTTCTCTGTCAGCTGAAGTACCCTCAGAAAACTGACAATCACCAATAGCATGTACATCATCCATAAAAATGATTCATGGCTGATGGTCCCTGGCATAATTAAACATTTCTCTGATCAAACAAGCACTTTCACCAATGTACTTTTCTACAATAGGACTAGATACAACCTTTAAGAAATTACAGTTCAGGCTCAGCGCCTGTGGCTCAATCGGCTAAGGCACCAGCCATGTACACCTAAGGTGGCGGGTTCGGATCCCCAGCCCGCCAAACAACAATGATGGCTGCAACCAAAAAATGGCCAGGCGTTGTGGTGGGCGCCTGTAGTCCCAGCTACTTGGGAGGCAGAGGCAGGAGACTCGCTTGAGCCCAGGAGTTGGAGGTTGCTATGAGCTGTGATGCCATGGCACTCTACCCAGG
>CAUYQV010091525.1:0-12831 GCA_963574575.1 Galagoides demidoff
GTTGTGGCGGGCGCCTGTGGTCCCAGCTCCTTGGGAGGCTGAGGCAGGAGACTCGCTTGAGCCCAGGAGTTGGAGGTTGCTATGAGCTGTGATGCCATGGCACTCTACCCAGGGGGACAGCTTGAGGCTCCGTCTCAAAAAAAAAAAAAAAAGAGTTCTTATTCTACCTGGGGGGAGATGAGCAAGAACGTAGGTTTAGTAGAGACAAAAAACATGAATGGACAAATCTGAAGGACAGCAGTTTGTAGTTGTAAAGTTTATGTCTCCACAAAGGCCCTGAAGGGGAATATGTAGAAAGGGAATTCTACAAGCCGAGGTGGGGGGATTATGCGAGGTCAGGATCTTTGATGTCGTACTACTGAGATCTAGCTTAAAGGGTCATTTTAAAAGCCTCCTCTGATGCGCCTACTCCAATACCTCATCAATATTTCAAAGGAAAGGAATGACAACTAATATCTTTTGAGTATGTACTACAGTAGGGAAGATTCAGAGTGCTATCTGTTCACTTATTAACTCACCAAATGTTCACAATCGCGCCATAGTACTATCATTATTACTCCCATTCTATGAATCAAGAAACTGAGGACCAGAGAAGTTAAGTAACTTGTCCAAGTTCACACAGCTGGTACGTGGCAGAACCAGTATTCCAACCCAGGTAGTTTATACCTCAACCCATGATATGGCAACTCTGCCTTTCAACTCACTGGGACCAATAATAAAGATAGTTCCAGACCCAAAGAGGAATTTCCAGGAAGTATAATTTTGATGGGACTAAACTGAAATTATCTAATGGGCATTCACTGTGGTCTCTCTGAAAGTAGGGAGGGAAATCCTTACCACAACCCTCACTAAGGACATTATCAATTTGATAGGATGTCCAATAATTAGCCTATATGGAAAGCCTGTATATATTAACCCATCCTCTATCAGTGACCACATTTCATCAGGGGCACCTTGTAAACATGGTGACTGAATGCTTGGTTGGTGGAGTAACTTATATTAGAAAATGCACCTGCTGCACTGGTGGTCTTTCTAGACATCAGAGCTCTGCAGGTGGGTTCCTGGGAAGGGACAGGCACCATCTGCCTCAGGCAGACTCAGTTCACCTGAACCAGAGAAACAGACAAGGAATGTAGAGCCCCCAATCTCTACTCCCGGGAGAAGAAGCTGACCCCCATCTTCAGTTCTCTATAAACCAGATGAAAACACCAGCTGGCTGAAAGCAAAAATATTGGCACCCAAAAATCAGTCACAAGGCGTAACTGTGGCTGCCCATTTAGGTATTTCTGGTTGTGGGAGAAAAGAGTAAATCCTCGTAGCCTTGAAATTTCTCAAAGTCGCACCTTGCTCTCTCTTTTGTTAACATAGGAGCGAGGACCTGGAAAGCGTGTGCCTCTTCACTCCATCGCTCCTCCTACCTAAGAGAGCAACAGTTTCTGGCTCCTCTCCCGTGTTCCCTGTACTGATTACGCCTCACTTGAAAGCAGTACTTGATTAATCGTTTCCTTTTCCGTGGAAGTGCTAGAATTTATAGTTGTTCTTCATCAAGCATGCTTTTTAAAGTTTTCCAGTCAATGATAAAGTGAAAATAGGAAGAGGAAGCTGGAACTCAATGCTAAATAACAAGGGTTTTCCCCAAGAGCACATATAGAAACAAGTCTTATTCAAAAGTAAGACTATTGGCAGAGACACTGTTTTCTTCTGTACAAGGGAACACTTTCACACTACTGTGATAAACTGCAAACTTATACAGCCTCACAGGAAAGAAGCACGGAGAATCCTCAAAGAGCTAAAAGTAAGCCTTCCATTTGATGGCACAATCCCATTCCTAGGTATTTACCCAAAAGAAAAACAATCATTTTACTGTAAGAACATCTGCACTGGAACGTTTATAGCCACCCAGTTTATAAATGACAAGACATGGAATCAACCCGAGTGCCCATCAACCCATGAATGGATTAATAAACTATAGTATATGTATACCTCGGACCACCATCCAGCCATATAAAAAACTTGGAGATAGGGGAGGCTTCTGTGGCTCAAAGGAGTAGGATGCCAGCCCCATATACTGGAGGTGGTGGGTTCAAACCTGGCCCTGGCCAAAAACTGCAAAAAAAATAAAAAAAAATGTTGGAGACATTACATCTTTTGTATAACCTGGATGGAGTTAAAGAACATTCTCCTTAGTAAAGTATCACAAGAATGGAAAAGCAAGTGTCCAATGTACTCGGTACTAATATGAAACCAACTGATAAACACCTACACACCCATATGAGAGAAAAGCACAATTAAAATCAAGGAGGGGGGTGGTAGGTGGTAGGAAGGAGAGGAGAGAGAGGGTTGGCAAGCTCTCACCTAATGGGCACAATGTAAGGGTACACAGCAGACCCCAGGGCGAAGGGCTCAACTTTACCTAACAAATGCAAACAATGTAACCTAATCATTTGTACCCTTATATAAATCTGAAAATTTTTTTTAAAGTAAAACTATTGGAAGAGTAGATATTATATGCGCTTGGAGAATTTAATTTTAAAATTACTATTTCGTGTGTCATGGTAATTTCTTTTTATATTTATTCTATGGTCTTTCATAGACTCTAAATTTCAGACCAAGATTTTTGGACCATCCTACTGAAATAGAACTATGAGAAGAATAGTGAAACTATGATTTTTCTAAATTTGACTTTCTCACTTGGAAGATTTAAGTATTAATTTCCAAATTTTCTGAATTCTTTCCTCTAAGAGATTGGCTGAATGAGGTCACCGTGATGACAAATATCCTTTCCTTTTTCCTATGGTAACCTCTTTGCAATAATTAAGATCCTTTTCTTTTTTCCTGAATTGACAAAAATTTTCTAACTGGCAGAGGGGACTACTGGCTGTGGCACTGCTGAATGGGCCATGGAAAGGGGCCACGTAACCTTGCCCCGGCAGCTGGATAACCATTTAGTAACTGGGTGAAAAGGTGTTCTGCCTGGCGCACACTGTGGGCACTCCCAAATAAAAAAAGAACCCAATTTTGATAAATTACACAGTTTTTATATTAACCTTTGTGGGGAAAAAATGTTATGTTCTTCATGTTACAGCCTTCTACTTAGATCTGGGGGCAGGGGGGGGGGGGAGTATTATTCTTCCTTTAGCCACATGGGGATCAGTGGAAATGATGAAAATTTGGGAAAGAAACTAAAGGAAAAATCATTCCATTAAATTGAACTTGTGTGTGTGTGTTATTTTTAAAATGAGTAATGCCATTTTGAAATTTCCAAATCAGAGGGCATATACTTTGGGGAAAGGAAAGATGAAGATAATGATATTAGGAAATACCCCTGAGACAGGAAACTTAAAACATGATAGACAAAGAGCA
Organism: Galagoides demidoff; assembly: GCA_963574575.1. Classification (NCBI taxonomy): domain Eukaryota; kingdom Metazoa; phylum Chordata; class Mammalia; order Primates; family Galagidae; genus Galagoides; species Galagoides demidoff. The sequence goes on from CAUYQV010091525.1 coordinate 3,364, forward strand.
TCTCAATGGAGAATAAGAGATAAAAGAGTGTTCTATTTGAGGAAATTTACTTTAAATTTTGATGAAAAAAGTCTGTATAAAAAGGTAGCTCCGAGCCATACAAATAGGAGTCTGTAAAGCAGTCTGCGTTGCTTCTTTTCTCTCAAATTCATGGAACAGCCTCTGAAAATTGGCCTACCCCTTCTCCAAACATCTGTTATGCACCTTAACTCTTCTTTTCAAGTTACACCCTACACTGTTCTGGTATTCCATAATTGTTGTGTATGTGTAGCTTACCCAAACTGTAAATTCTTTAAGATCAGGGAATTTAATTTCTGTAATTCTCACAGTATCTAGGATTTGCCATACAATGAGCATCGCAGCAAATACGTGTGTGACTCATTAACCCGTTCTTTCCTCTACTAAATTTTTTTTTTTGTTAAAGCTCATATCCAAAATGTTAATATATGACAGTGAGAGAAATACTTGTCTTGTAATCACACCCTCAGTCTGAAAACCCTAAGGATAAAATAGTTTCTGATTATTACTGCAATAAATTTAGCAAGTGTAAACAAGTGTATGCCTTATCATTCATTGAAGACTTTAGCATCTGGCTCCGCGTCCTCCTCTCACCCCAAGACTTGCCAGCAACTTGGCTGACTTCAGTGAGTACAGGAATGGCCCAGACAAACGTTAGCATCTGTTTTTAACCTCTCATTTCCATCATAATCATTCCGCATTCGTAAACTGCTTCCATAGCCAGACACTAAAATTTATTATCTTATAATTATCCATGAACCATTAAATTAAATCTTTCAATTCTCTGACCCTGATCTCAGATCATGTCACGACCATACCATTTGTTCCCAATCGACCTTCTGTCTGATCCTCTGGTTTCTCCCAGTCCTCCCTCCTCTTTTTACTTCCTAGGTTATTTCATTCACCCCTCACTTCATCCTGCCAATATAATCAATCACCTTTCTTGGGCCGTTTTTATTCTGCCACCTCTCTCTCTGAAAAACCAAAATCTGGACCAAGGCAAAAAGTTAATCAGCATCAGAGTTTCAGAATATCGCTGCCAAACATCTTACAATATTCTAGATTGTCACAACCAGAAATTCACACACTTTGACTTCATCTTGAACTTCCACACTGGCCAGAAATTATCTCTCTATGTAGTTTTGCTTCCTAATCTCCATACCATCAATAATTGCAATAATGAGCAGGTGCGTATTATTTCTTCCGGCCAGAGCAGTATCCTCCTTCTTCTAAGAAATTCATTTTCTGGTGGAGAGATGGCACCTTCTTACAGCTGCATCCCACTGCCCACAGTGGATGGTCCAGTGTGGGCACCTACCTTCCTACTCACCCAGCAACACTTGATTGCTACAAAAATGGAAATGTACTCAAACTCAGATTCAATACAGTCCTTTGAGAGACAGGACTCAAACCTAAATGTCTCTGGGGCTAAGCCAGAGCTGTTAACCACTATCATATAGACATTCAGAGCTCTCCCTACACTTCCTATCTGCCACTACCCGCTCACACTGAAGGTAACTTTGATCCCCATTTTAAAGAGTAAATACAAGTCATAAAAGGGAAACTTTTATAAAGTCCCACCAACATGCCTGCACAGATTTCCACATTCACACCCCTACTTTCTGTCTTTATATGGGTTAAAAGAGAAGACCTCGCTCAAAGGCTCTCATCTCCCCTAAATGCTGTGGTTCCAGCCCTCCTGGTCAGCACAACCTGCTTCTTTGAGTATTCTTTATCTCTCCTAGGTATCAGCCTTGTTTACAATACTGCCTTTTGTAGCTAGCAGCCCGTATAGCCCAGGGCTAGGAGGAGTGAGAGTTATAAAAAATACCTGTAGAGCTCAATAATGGAGCAGCCTGGTGAAAAGGGCATGGAGAGGGATTTAGTCTCCTAACAAGCATGAGAGCTCGCGAGATGAGAGAATTGGTGAATTGGCAGTCTCTACACCTGTGACGTTGAGTGGCATGAGATCAGCCTTATATGAGGCTGGAGGCGCAGGCAGTCGGGACATGTGAATTCTATCAGGGACCGGCTTGCTCTGACTCTCTCCTCTCCTGCCTGCAGAACGCCAGCATGGCGTCTCTTTGCTGAAGATCACTAAGCTCTGCTAAAGACTAAGATCTGTCTATTCTAAGACTGCTTTACTCTCTCAAAGACTCTCTCTCTCGCCTGCTAAAGTAGCTAGTCCTCAGGCACCTCAGAGCATTTGTTCCTGAGCAAGGTAGCTTAGCTGTCTGCATCCAGAACCTAGTTAAGCTGGGCCCGAGATCTGCCAGTCCCGGGCCCTGACAGCCTCTTCCCTGTCAGCATATAATTTCTCTTAAGTCTTATAATTCTGAAAAAAAAAAAAAAAAAACATCTTTCCCAGCATGTCCCCTCTAAGGATTATCCTAGTTTTTTCCTCACATTAGGATCAAATGTTTTCTATTTCTGGTATATGAAACTGGACTAATCTTAATCTGTGGTTCATGCTGATATGTGGTCATCACTCTAAGCCTTGCCCATTTTATTTGCCTGATTCCTCATTTTTTATTTGTAATAATCAGCTGTGAAAACACCATCCCAAACAAAAGCCAGATCCTTCCGATACCCATTGGCCTCTCTGCCTTTCAAGGTGCCATCCTCCTGAACCTTATTTGAATCAGTCAGTGACTTTTCTCCTAATATGGTTTCATTGCATCTATGTAATTTTAAAGGTATATGGTTTTACAATAGTTTTTTGGCCTTATGTTAATAAAAAGAAAGTCATTTGATATAATAAAACTTACCAACTTGGAGGGTTGGTAGGTTCCCATGTCTCAGGTACAGTGTAGAGGTATATGGCACGCTACCCAGGTGAAGGACTCAGTTACAACTTGGGCTTTTTTTTGAGACGGAGCCTCCAGCTATCCCCCTGGGTAGAGTGCCATGGCATCACAGCTCACAGCAACCTCCAACTCCTGGGCTCAAGCGAGTCTCCTGCCTCCGTCTCCCAAGTAGCTGGGACCACAGGCGCCCGCCACAACGCCCGGCCATTTTTTGGTTGCAGCCGTCATTGTTGTTTGGGGGGCCCGGGCTGGGGATTCGAATCCACCACCTTAGGTGTACGTGGCTGGCACCTTAGCTGATTGAACCCCAGGCACCGAGCCGCCACCCTCTCTTAAATCTGCACACCCAAGCTTTGCTTTTAAAGTTATCTTGCACCTGTTAGACTTGGAGTTTTGGGGATGACCTGCATCTCGTAAAGCATCTTTCTGGCTTTCTGTTGGCTGTGATTTTTCCTTACACAGCCCACTGTCAAAGTGAAGATGCTTTAAGACACTCAACGTCTGGGTCTCATTGTGGTGTCCTTGGGGAAATAGGCTGATGCAATTTTGCTTTTTGCCTGTTGTGCTTCTTTGCTTTTTAGACTCAACCTTTAGCTGCTGCCCACATGACGTTTAGAAACTCTGAACACAGCATCTTAGTCTGTTTGGAGTGCTGTAAAAAAATACCTTTATAAACAACTGGAATGTACTGCTCACGATTCTGGAGGCTGCAAGATCCCGGCATGGCAGATGCTGTGAGTGGTGGGGACTCACTGCCTGGTTCACACGTGGCGCCTTCTCACTGTGTCCTCACATGGGGGAAGGGGCGAGGGAGCTCTCTGGGGTCCCTTTTATAGGGACATTGAGGCTGATAAACAACAGACATTTATTGCTCACAGGTCTGGAGGCTGAAGATCCCAGCATGGCAGATGCTGTGAGTGGTGGGGACTCAGCTCCTGGTTCATACTTGGCGCCTTCTCCTGTGTCCTCACATGGTGGAAGGGGTGAGGGGCTCTCTGGGGTCCCTTTTATAAGAACACTGATCCAATCCATGAAGGTTACACCATCATGACCTAGTCACCTCCCACAAACCCTCCACATCTGTGGATTTTGCATTTCTAGATCCAACAAGTCACAGATTGAAATAATTCATCAAAAAAGACGTTGGTTGGATCTATGAATATGTACACATTTTTTTCCTTCTTATTTTTTTTTCTTATAATAGTTCCTGAACAATACAGGATAGGAACTATTTATATACAGTTTCCATTGCATTAGGTATTACAAATAATTTAGAAATGATTTAAAATATATAGTAGGATTCATGTAGGTAATACAAAAATACTACACCATTTTATACCAGAGGCTTAAGCTTCTGTAGATATTGGTATCCAACCCCCTGTGGAAGCTGAGGGATGAGGACAGAGAGGGAGAGAGATGCAATCCCAAGCAAACACATGAGGCTGAGAACAGAATGCTTTTTTTTTTTTTTTTTTGGTTGGGGCTGGGTTTGAACCTGCCACCTCCAGTATATGGGGCCAGCGCCCTACTACTTTGAGCCACAGGTGCCTCTCCTGGCAATGTTAAGAAGACATTTAAGAATGTTAAGAAGACATTTGGAGTTTGTTGATTAGAAGGTCTGTGATGCTGAGTGTGGTCAACGTGTCAAAGTTGGGACTTGAGTTGACATCCCATGACTGGGAATAATTATTAGTGAATAAAGTAATTCAGGCTCCTCCCTTTTTTTAATGGTTCAGGTGACACTGTTTCAGGAACATCAGAAAGATGCCCTATTGCACGAGAAACATTGAGACAGGGCGGCCTTGAATGAGGTGTGTTTTTGGTAGGAGTCTGAGTTGTGTCTTCACCCCACATACCCATGAACTGTCAAGATCTTCCCGTCCTATTTTTACCTCTAAGCACTTCATTAATTAAGACCCTGGGACAAAATAGTCAACATTTATCATAATTTGCTAATTGCCTGATATGGTTTCCACTTAATTGGGAAACATCTCAGGGTCTCACTATTGTTATTTCAACCCTTTGTGTTTTCTTATAATTTTAAAAAATTCCCCTTTTATCCTCTACATGAGGATACATGAGTGTTGTTCTTTAAAACGTTTAGAGATCACACAAAAGATTGGCTCCGTACCTACTTGCATCAACTTCTAGTGAGGTTTCAAAACAATAATTAGTCTGTGGAATGTTGATTTGCATTTAATCCTTATATAAATGTTTTTTTTTTCCTCTGTCAAGCTCTGATGAAGGCTTTTATAAAAGTTTCAGGATTTCATAACTTGATATTTCAGCATTGACAACCAGGTAGGCTGGCTTCTTATCCATCAACGATCTCAGTTCTTCAATGATGAATGGTTTTGAAAGCTGGAATTTCATTTGTAATTCCATGTGAAACAGGTGTCCGCCTATACCTGAGTCTCTGACCTGCCCATCCTGTGGCCTCTGTTGATAATGGTGGGTCCTCCAAACAGGAATGGCTAACTCTCTGCTCAATTTCCTTGTGGTGAGTCCCTTGTTCTGAGTAGCTTACAACCACCTCAGTACAAAACCACAGGAGAGGTGATTTTAGGATGGACACCCCATCTAAGAGTTTATAACCTTTGTCATGCCTGTGTGCAGGGCTTCTCTGCCAGGGTTCTTGTTTTATTTTATTTTTTAATTTCTTGCTTATTTTATTTCTTTGCTTTTGTTGTTGTTGAGACACAGTCCCACCCTATGACCTGAACAGAGTGCAATGGCGTCATAGCTCACTGCGACCTCAGACTCAGGCTATGGGCATCCCGCTGCCTCAGCCTCTGGAAGCTGCTGGAATTACAGGCACTCACCACAGTGCCCGGCTGGGTTTTTCATTTTTTTTCAGGAGTCGGGGGTCTCACTCTCACTCAGGCAAGTCTTGAACTCCTGAATTCAAGCAATTTTCCCTCCTCAGCCTCCCACAGTGCTGGGATTACAGGCGTGACCCACTGTGCCTGGCCTTACGTTATTTTTTGAGTTTTCTTTATTTTTAAAAATTTATTTATTTACTTATTTCTTCTTCGATGGAACATATCTCAAAATTATAAGACTCATGTCTGACAAGGTTTTTAGTTTAACTAGCAGAGTTGGGGTTGTGAATTGGGTGTTCTGAACATTCTCTCTGCCTCCTCACTTCACAGATAGCACCCCTTTCGTGGGCTCTCGTTCAGAGATACGGTGACTGTGTGTGCTCCGTCCCTTGGGTGCAAAACCCTTGTGATGATCTGGAGTAGTACCAGAATGGGGGCTGGCACTGTTCTCAGAGTGGGAAGAACATACTCTTTTCTGCAAGCCCGTGGGCCACACTTCTCACGTGGATGGAGTAGCTCGTGTCTGTGCCCGTGTCTGTAGTCGCAAACCAGCGCAGCAAAGGGGAATGAACCAGAGTGAAATTGGTGGGGAATGAGGAAAATACAGCACAAGAGAAGACATGGAAGCAAAGGATGGGACTGGGAGGTCTGACTGAGCTGATGGCTATAGCCAGCCCCAAAGCACAAAATCAGCTTTATTTTATAGTATCTGTACAGCATTGTCCAGGGGGAGGTAGCATAGACAGTATGGGGAAAGAGCATAAACTAAAGACATAGTTTTGGTCTTATAGTACAATAGGAAAATGTAAATGACTTTAATAAAGACAAACCATCTTGTTAATGATTTCTACTCAACTTTATTAACATGTGACAAGAAGCAAGAAGGGCAGGATCACAAGGATCTCAGCGTAGTCGACAAAACAAACAACTATGTCACCTAATGGTTACTACCTAACTTTGTTAGCATATGACAAAGAGAGAGAAGGGAGAGATCTCAAGGATCTCTGCATGGTTAACTACACAAAGAAAGGGCTACGTGACTTCTAGCAGAAGGAGCATGAAGAAAGGAAAATGGCTGTTTTAGGAACAGAGGAGAAGCAGTTGGGGGTTCATTCCCTGCATGTTCCCCAGGCTGTGAGGACTCTGCCATCTCACAGCCTGTTCTCTATAGTCTATAATCTGTTTGGCCAACACAGAGCTGGGTTTCCTTTAGGCAGGGACCTGGAGGTGCACAGGGGAACTGTTGTGTGGCAGAGGATGGAAACCATACTTATAGGCAACAGAGAAATAGAAACAGGACTGTCTCATGGACCTTCCTTGAGTAATGGAGAGGAGACACTCTTTTGCCTGTTTCAAAGGCCATCCCATGAGATGTGGGGACTGTAAGATATGGAAATGAAGCCATCAGTGGGCGGGAGTTGGTTTTCTGAGTGCTGCTGTTTACTGGTGCTAAGTGCAGCCCATGTTGTGACAGTGAGTGGGCAGGCTGGTCCTGTCTCCAGGACACCAGCTGGGGACGTCTCTCTAATGCAGTGTCCCTGCCCTGTAATGTCAGTTGATGGAGGTTAGAGGTATAAGTGTCCAGACTAGAGGATGCTGGGTGGTGACATCCCTCTGGTGCTGTGTCCCCTCCCTATAATGTCAGGTTATGGAGGCTGGACCTGTAGGTGTCCAAAGTAGAGAGTCCTGGGTGGGGATGTCCCTCTGGTGCAGTGTCACCTCCCTGTGATGTCAGATGAATAGGGGTTGGAGTTTCAGATGTCCAGAGTAGAGGATGCTGGGTGGGGACATCCCTCTGGTGCAGTGTCCCCTCCCTGTGATGTCAGGTGATGGGGATTGGAGTTTTAGGTGTCCAGAGTAGAGAGCACTGGGTGGGGACATCCCTCTGGTGCAGTGTCCCCTCCCTGTGATGTTAAGTGACGGAGGTTGGAGCTGCAGGTGCCCAGACTAGAGGATGCTGGGTGGGGACATCCCTCGGTCCCATGCCCTTGTCACTCCTGTCGTCTGTACCCGTTCAAACGAGCCCAGGTGTGATTGTCTGGACACCCTTGGGTCCTGGGTGTCTCTTGATCTGCCCTGCTACTGGGTGACAGGGGCAATATGCCACCCTTACATTTTTGGTTATCTTGACCTCTCTTCTTAACCTTGCTTTTCCCTGTCCATCTCAGGAGACAGAGCACTGGTCAGGTGTCTCTTCAACTCCCTCATTCCAACCCCCTTAGAAAGACAGGCTCGGTATCCATCCTCTTCATCCACCCTGCCCTGCCCTCCAGCCCTCTACCTTCTATGTAACCCACGGCTGGGTTCAGGGCTGTGCACAAAGACTCTATTGAATATGTGATGTGTATTTAGCAGAATTCAATGAGTCAACTGCATTCTAAAATGAAGGGAGTCTCAGACTTTACAACGAGGAGTATTTTCAACTTGAACATGGCTGGTATCAACCAAGTGGAATCCAATTCCAGTGACCAGGCGTGATATGTGTTTTCTAAATGGTATTCTTGTACAGACCGTGGTACAATCTGCCAAATGAAAAGACACACTGGCAATCGTTAGATATTTAATTCCCTGGATTCTTTCCAAGGGAAGGACAGTCTCATGTGATTCTTAGTGCCATCTCTCTAGTGTCATGAGCTGTTACATGTCTGCTAGCAAATGAAGCAATGCCCCAGGCTGTCTGTCAGAAGAGCACTAGATGGGAAGAATATGTTTTTTTTTTTTTATGATAAATTTTCTGTTGCATCAGCAACGGAACTTTTTACCGTTGCCCCTCCAGAAATGTGTGCTTTCCAAGAATCTTAAGTGTCAGTTAAAATTACCACGAATGGAGTCCCCTACTTATCTGTGGTTTTGTTTGGAAGGTTCCAGTTACACACAGGCAATCGCAGTGTAAAAAATATTAAATGGGAAAATGGCAGGAATGAACTGGTCATGAGTTTTAAATTGTGCACCTTTGTGAAGACATCTCACGCCCCACTGGTCCATCCATCCTGCCTGGAGGGTATGTCATCTCTCTGCCAGCATCTGGTCACTTGCAGACAGCTCTGTCCTTAACCCCTTACCAGCCACCTGTGTCACCAGATCATGTGTCCTAGTGTGTCCCTGTTTATGTTCCAGCCACCCTTATTTTACTTAATACCGTGTTTCCCTGAAAACAAGACACTGTCTTATATTTATTTTTTCTCAAGAAGACACACTAGGGCTTATTTTCAGGGGACATCTTATTTTTATTAAGTAAAATCCAACAATCTACATTTATTCAAAACAGTTAAGTCATCTTCTCCTGGAACCTGACAGGGGGAGCCAACCTTGTTGTGGGGCTGGCCCTAGTGATGCGTGAACTCCTTTCCACTAGCCGTTCGCATGTGCACAATAGGATGCCTATGACCACGGTTACCACACGTGCACCCACAGAAGTGTGAACAGCTCGAAGAAAGGAGCTGTGGCAGATAAAAGGTATTCCACTCTTCCTTACCACTCCAGGCAGAAATGCATGGTGTGGCTATGCAGATATGCTGCATAGCCATACCTGTCACTAGGTCTTCTTATCGGGGTAGGGCTTATATTTAACAAATGCATAGAAATCCTGCTAGGGCTTATTTTGGGGGTAGGTCTTATTTTCGGGGAAACACAGAAATGGCTCCAAAGTATTAAAGTACCAGTGCTGCCGTAATGTTATATCCCTTCCCTTCTCTTCTCCTTCCCCCTTCCCTTTCTTTTTTTCCTTTCCTTCCCCTCCCCCTCCCCTTCCTCTTTCCTTCCCTCTCCTGTTGATATACTTCCTTCCTGAGACAGAAGTTCTATTTTATACAGTTGTTGCT
>CAUYQV010091526.1:0-21338 GCA_963574575.1 Galagoides demidoff
GGTGTAAAGTACCGATACACACTCCAACTTGGATTTAACCTTGAAAACATTAGGCCCAAATTCAGTTGCAAAAGTCTGTATATTACATGAATCTATTCATATGAAAGTCTAGATGGGGGCTCGGCACCCATAGCTCAGTGAGTAGGGCGCCAGCCACATATACCAAAGCTGGCGGGTTCAAGCCCAGCCCAGGCCAGCTAAACAACTATGACAACTACAACCATAAAATAGCTGGGCATTGTGGCAGGCACCTGGACTCCCAGCTACTTGGGAGGTTGAGGCAAGAGAATTGCTTGAGCCCAAGAGTTTGAGGTTGCTATGAGCTGTGATGCTACAGCACTCTACTGAGGGCAGCATAGTGAGACTGTCTTGGAAAAAATAAGTCTAGATAGGGAAATCTGTAGAAACAGAAGGTACATTAGTAGTTGCTTAGGGCTGAGGAGGCGGAGGAGACCACTAAACGGTTTCAAAAGCTCCTACAAAGTTAAGTTTAAATGGCCAACAATCTAACAGAAAAATAGAGAATGCACGTCCAGGTTGTACACACACATACACAAAAGGGCTCCTAAACATATGAAAATATGTTCAACTTCATTCAAAGAAATGTAAATCAAGTCAGGAAGAGATTATATGAAGAGATGGCTTTGTCCATCCTGGGGCAAACCTGGCCAAGTTTGGTGACAGACTGTTTTGATGCAGGTCTGGGGAACCAGACGCTCTGACACTCCTGGTGGCATTGTCTATCATGGCAAAGGACTGACACGGGAAAGGTCTTAAATACCTAAGGATTATGAACACTGTGTTTATAATCAAAGAAACACAGAGCAGAAATACAAAGAGCACAGCTGACCTAGCGGGAATGAGCTCTAAGACACATCTTTGACTTAAATGAGAATGTCAGCTCTCACTCATGGCAGAGCTAAAAAACTTGATTTCCTGGACAGAGAGGATAGAGTGATAACAACAACTGGTGCTGGGGGTGGAAAGGAGAGAATGGCTAGGCTTGGCATGTGCAGCATAGTGGTTATGGCGCCAGCCACATACACCGAGGGTGGCGGGTTCGAACCCTGCCTGGGCCAGTTAAACAATGACAACTGTGACAACAACAACAATAAAAAAATAGTTGGGCATTATAGTGAGCTGGTTGCAGTTGCTGTGAGCTGTGACGCCACAGCACTCTACCGAGGGCAACAAAATGAGACCCTATCTCAAAAACAAAAAAAGGAGACTTATTAGTGGTACATATGTCCAGTAGAAGAAATAAGTTCTCAAGTTTGATAGCAGACTAGAGATGATACCTAGCAACAATATATTTCCAAGTAACTAGAAGAGAGAACTTGAAATGATAGCAATGCATGGAAATGATAAATGCCCAGGAGATGGGCACCCAAATACCACGACTTGATCATTACACACTCCATGTATGCAAAGCTCACATTTACCCCATAAATATGTAAATGATAATATACCAAGAGATAAGAAGAAGATCCACAGTGGCATGTTCCATTTGGAGGAAAGAGGAAGAATTATACGTGCACGGCTGTTTTATGTGGGTGCTGTCCTGAAGGATATTTAATAAACTGGACAGGTGCTTGCTCCAGCAGGGGCCCCAGGGGGCTTACCTTTCACTGTACTTTTTTTGCATCTTAGAACTTGGTACATAGGGTTAGAAACAAGACAAAAAGGGACAGGATCAGGAGAGGAGAGAAAGGAGGAAGGGAGAAAGCAAGAGAAGAAAGAAGACAGAGAGAGAGAGAGATGGTTAGGATCTTTGAAAAGTAGAGAAAATATCTGGATGAATGCATCCCTCACAGACACCATCACCCAGGAATGAATTCTAGGGATTTTCACAGTCCACATGATAAATTTCTGCCACATAGGCATACCTTGTAATAAGCATGTATGACTTTTGCCATAAAAATATAGATGTAAAATTACTACATTGCACTCCTTGCAAGGTGAAGTAGCAATTTGAAATGTGTAGCTGTTGCTTATGCTATTTTAAATTATTTTAAATAACCCCATCTGATTAAACAAAAATAACAAAAAGAAGAAAAACAGTTTTCCCAGTTGGGCCGAACCAGCTTGGAAATCTGACCCTTTTTCTTTGCTCTGGAAAGTTGCAGGGAAAACACAACCACAGAGGGAAAGGGAAGCAGAGCCTGCAGGAGGTGAGGGTTGCAGACACCTGCCCTGGAGCAGACAGAAGCCGTCACTCCTTCCACCTGTACCCCTAGCTCATCTTCTCTTCTTCTCAAGCATGCCCTTCCCCCTCCCACCTGGTTACAGGAATAATGAAGCAGATTCCCAGTTTTGGTCCTGGCTTCATCCCACCAGCTCCATCAGCCCCAGCATCCAAGCCCATTTGATGACAATGGCTGCCCCAGAAGGACCAGCCCCTCCCAAACCCTATGATCCCATGACGACTGCAGAAGTTTGTGCAAATATGTCAAGAGGACGACCTATCATGCTGTATGGAAATTTCTAAAAGACAGCATTTAGGAAGTGCAACACGCCTGCTGATTACCCTGAGCGCTTCTCAGCCACCATGCGCCCCATCCTTCCCTCTGCCTCCAGCCACACCCTCTCCCCGGCTGCTTGGGCCTTCGTGGCTCAGTCAATGGCATCTTGTCTGCATCCTGAGCCTGCTCCAAGTGATGAACCAACTTCATTGGGAGCGTGTGCTGTGGGCGCTCTGAGAAGGGCCATTGTTCCCCCACACTTGTCCAAAGCATCCATTTAGGGCCGGCTGCGAGCATGGATGGAGGACATTCATCACCGGGAACATTTGCCAACAAATGCGAGACAGCTGTTGGGCTCTAACGGCGTGTGGCTGGATGTTGCCTATAGGGAGATTTATTTTTCAAGCAAGAATATCCACACTTATCTTTTCTTCTAAATTGTAAGAAACAGGACAAATGCTCACCTTTCCCTGCCAAGCCAGATTCCATGACCATCCCTCTAATCACACATGGTTAAGGCACCCCAGGAGCACAGCAGCCCTGGCTGCACCCTCTGCAGGCCCACAGGGAGAGATACGCCCAGGTCACAACTAGCACACTGGCCGGGAGCTGTGCCCTATGGCTGGGGACCAGGCCTTGATTCTCTGGATAGTCTACGTGTGCACAGCAGTGCTGGGCTCACATACTTAACGGGGACTTCAGGAAGGCCTGGGCCTGGATGCCAGGGGCAGATGGGACACTCACCAGAAACTCCTGGGAATTAAGAGGGAACAAAGTGAATGCCCACCTATGTTCCAAACACTCTGCTGAACATTTTAGGGACTGTAACACCAGCCATGGAGACAAGATAAGGACATCGGAACAGAGACCCACCTATGCCAGAGGAGTGAACTGCTGATGGGGCATCCCACAGATATGAGCCCCAGGGCCACAAGGAAGCCCAGATGGCTGTCAGGAGGACAGGGTGGTGGTGTGACAGGGCAGGTAGAGGGTGGCAGCGGCATGAGCAAAGGCCTGGCTGGACCAGCCGGGACAGGAGGAGGAGACAGGACTCCAAGAAGCTGGACACACAGAGAAGCCCCCTTCTAAGAAGACTCTTTCATCAGGCCAGGGCTCTTCAGAGACAGCCAGAGTCCCAAGCCTTATCTGTGAGTGACACTAGGAGAATCTTCCTCTTCATTCTAAAGGTAAATATCAAGATGGCTGGACTGCACCTGGAGGACTTGACATTGAACCTCAGATCCAAATGTGGCTGTGGGCAAAGTCTGAAACCATCTGAGGACAGAGATCAAGCTTGACCAGACAGCAGAAAGTACTCAAGATTCAGATGGAGCTGGGTTTGGGTCCTGCCTGGCTGGCTGGCTGGCTGTGAACTTTGGCGTGGGTTACCTTTGGCCTCAACATCCAGCCTCAATTTCTTCCATCATCAGAATAATGATACTTACTGCTAAATCCCTTTCTCTCCACCCCACACCCGGTTCTGATTCCCTAGCCTGGAATAAGATGAAAGTGTCTGATGGAAAAGCTTTGGGAAGCCCTTTATTAACATTCTTAGCTCAGCCTAGCTCAGGAGAACAGGTCCCTGCATTCCAGGGGCCTTCTCCCTGAGTGAAGTAATGCCAAAAACGTCAGTGAAGGATCTAAAATGCTCTTCTTATTGAAACCCTCCCAGGCATTCAGCTAACCAGGAGGCCACGGATACCAGGTAGAGGGTAGGAGTTGGCACTTCAGGTTCTTAGCACCATCTCTCAGGAGTCTCTGGGTATTCACCGAGAAGAAGAGTAGAAAATGCCCACGGGAGGGACTTGGACAGTGAGCATGCCACTGTCTGATGTGGGCCGCCAGGCTGGCCTTACCTGGAGTCTGAAAGCCACTTTTCAGAAGTAGCAGTGCGACAGGCAAGGGCTCAGGCTCCTAGTTACCCCATGGAGAAAATGGCTGTCACAGGACTTCTGACACCCTTGCTGGGATGTTTTCAAAAGGAAATGATGGAACATATTTTGAAATGAAAAGTAAAAGGTACCAGCATGAATTATTTTTAATAATCTCTCTTGACAGTGATAGACCACTTAGTATCAAGAGGGCAGCAGCTGCAGGGCAAGGGAAGTGAGGAGGGTCCAAGTTGACAGGTGGGGCCCTCCCTTTGTCAGGGACAGTGCTAGAAGTGGGAGAGAGTGAGATGGACACGTCCCAAGCAGTCCTGCCCTACCCATGCTACAGCCAGCTCCGCCTGCCCCACGGCAGCTGCCAGGAGGCCCAGGGGCACCCCATGACCACTCCAAAAAGGCAGCAGCCAGGGAGTGACTGGACAAAGCATGCCTGGCAACGGCCTGTCTCTGAGCAGATGTCTTGGCGTTGCAACTAGTGCTGGAGCCACATGGACACTGATTCTGTGATTGCAAAGGGCCAACCAACCCTCATCCTTTTCAGAATAAGGGTCCTCACACTGCAGATGGCCACCCTGGCATGGAAGGGTCCATTAGCTGAAGGACTGGGATGAACCTCCAGACACAAACTTCGGACAGTCTAAACCACTGGGGAATGAAGCCTGATTGAATCCCCTATTGACTCTTCACGTCCATGTCTGCTGTGAGCCTGTTTCTGGTTGCTCATCTCATCAGCCAATTTCGAGCACAGTTCCACCCCACCCTGGGTCTCTATGACCAGGAGAGTCCAGATTCTAGCTATAAACACTCCATGGTTGAGAACTAGGAGCAAATTAGCAATAACTGTGGTAGCCCTGGGGGCTTCCCGTAGCCCAGAATTGCGACCCCCAACGCGATGCTGAGTGGCCATCTTTTGTGATTTCCAGTGATATCCAGTCTTCAAAATACTTCTCTGCATGGTTTCTCAGTGATCTTCCCAACAAGCTGTCACGAGTAGAGTGGTGGTTATCGTACGTGGGGAAAACTGAGGCTCGGTGACAAAGGACTAATGAGATGCTGTGTTTTCATGCTGCTATTTCAGAAATGGACCCTCCTTAGTGACTCGGCTTCCCCAACCCGGCACAAAGGCTCATGGCAGCATCACTGAGAACATAGGCAGGGCTGTCGGCACCAGAAATGAATGCAGCAGAGCCGTGGCAAATTCAGCCCAGTGTCTTGTTTTACCACCACCAACCGGCCCCGTGGGGCTCTGACCACGTGCTGAACCCACTGCCAAGCTCGCTAGGTCCAAAATTTCACTCCATCCTAGGAATTGCCCAGGGAGATGGTATCAGCCCCTTCCAGATGAAGAAACAGGTTTAGAAACAGCATTTGCCCAAGGTGTCAAGTGTCCAGGCTTCATGTGAACCACAGCTGCACGTAGCCAAACCCTGAAACTTTCAAACATTATCACGTTCCCAACAACCAGACACAAACTTCGAACAGTCCAAACCATGGGGGGATGAAGCATCCAGCGCCTCTTATGGGGAGGGAGGAGCAACTGGGAGACACGGTCAGAGGCCAAAAAGCTGCCGCCCTTCCTTGGAAAGAATCTTTGGTTTTATAAACAGCCCCTTTGCACAGGAGCCCTCACTATATGCCAAATGCTGTTGAGGTGCTAAGAACAGCTGGGCACAACATGGACAAAGCCCCTCCCCTCGTGGAGCGTATATTCTCTCTCTTTTTTTTTTTTTTTTTGAGACAGAGTCTTACTCTGTCACCCAGGCAAGAGTGCCTTAGCCCCAGCCTAGTCACAGGAACCTCAAACTCCTGGGAGCTTGTGTGGTGCGAGGACATAGGATATTCTAGGGTCTCAGGCAACTTTCCTACCCCTGCCCTGATGAGCACCCCATGCCTCTTGCACCCCAGGACCTCCTTCAGTGAGATGTAAACAACTGCAACAGGTCACTTTCTGACCTTTTGGAAAAGGATGAAGGAGGATGTTATTTTCGAAAATGCTTGGATTTTTCCTATGGATACAAGACACTTTTGAATCCAAAATAGTCTACCTGGGGGTAACCCCCCATTTGGAAAAGGCAGTGGCCAATCAGCTGGTGGCAGGGCAGCCAAGTCTCACTGCGTGTGAAGTGTTCTCAGGATAAGAGCCAAGCTCCCTGCAGGGCCCCACTCTGCCAAGTTGCCTCTCTGCAGCCTCACTCTCAGTGACAAGCCCCTTCCCACTCCCATAGACAGACATGAGCACACCATTCTAGCTTGTGGTGGCCTCAGGACCTTTGCACTCGCTCTTCCCCGGGCCTCCTTCTCCACATGGCAGGGTCCTCCTCTCCACTGAGGCCTCAATCCAGATGCAACCTTCTCAGAGACACTCCATGACTCCCCCAACTAATGCCAGACACCCCCACCACCCACGACATGCCAGTTTCTTTTTTCACATGCCATCACTCTGGGGAAGCATCCTCAGAGCTGTGATTGCTTGTTGGTTGTCTGCTTTCCTCCACTTGGAAATAAGCTCTACTGCCAGGTGTGGTGGCTCACACCTGTAATCCTTGCACTCTGGGAGACTGAGGCAGGAGGATTGCTTGAGGTTAGGAGTTCAAAACCAGTCTGAGAAAGAGTAAGAGCCTATCTCTACCAAAAACAGAAAAATTAGCTGGGCATGGTGGCACATGCCTGTAGTCCCAGCTACACAGGAGGCAGAAGCAGGAAAACTGCCTGAGCCCAGGAGCTTGAAGTTGTGAACTATGAACTAGGCTAAGGCCAAGGCACTCTAGCCCAGAAAACAGAGTGGGATTCTGTCTCAACAAAAAGAAGGAAGGGAGGGAGAGAGGGAATGAAAGAAAGAAAATAAGCTCCATGAGGACAGGGCCCTCATCTGTATTGTGCCCAGCTGATCTCAGCGCCTGGATAACACTTGGCATATAATATAGCTCAAAAAATGCACACTTGGGAACACATGGCATCCTTCCATGCAAAGGGGCTATTTACAAAACCACAAATCCTTTGAACTGGAAAGGATACTGAGCCTGATACTTGAACTTGAGAAAACAGAAATGAAGGTCTTTACTGTCCCACCACTTAAAGTGTCAACATTCCAGGGGACCTAGGATTGGAAATGCAGGTCCAAAGACATGGGGCAGAAATGAAACACTGTCAGTAAATGAACAGGCCAGATGAAAAACAGCGCAAAGGAAGAGACATCAAGACACGACACAGAGTGCGTGAGAAAGAACTGTGGGAATAGAGTGAAACCACGACCACCAACCTCAGGATTCTTCCATTTTCTGCAAACCTTAGGCATTGGTTCTTGGCTTTAAACGCAGTTGGATCTGCTGCCCCCCTGCCAAGCCCAGCCTCCAAACGGTTAGCTCCTCTCTTGCCCATGCTCACAGGTCTTCACGCAGCCCCAGGTCCTGCCTCCTGGGTCCAGACGGGCAACAGCACTGGCCATCTGACCCGAATGGCTCTTAACCTTGAATCTCAAAAAGGACTTTTTAAAATACATAAAAGAAACTATCATTTTAACTAGAAACAGAAATGATGGGAAAAAAGGTCGGGGGCCAAGATCACATAGACCCAGTGGGAAGGAAGGGAGAGGCAGCTGATCTTGTTTGGTTACATGAGTTTTGAGTGGATATTCCCATCTCCCCGGTGGAGAAGAGCAAATGGACTCTTAGATCACAGAGGCTAGTGATTTGGTGTCCCATCAATCAGCTGCTGGAAAAACCCAATTCTGCATTCTATTCAATCTGACAAACATTTGGACGCTGGCTCTCAGCCATGACCTGTACTTAGGGATGTGAACCCAAAGATGACTAAGAGCTCAGGCACTCAGAGTGGCTGGAGGAGAATGAAAAGTTACACAGCTATGAGAAGCCAGCCCTTACCCAAGCATCCCCTCCCTCGGCAACGATGGCCAGACTGCTAACTACCACTACAGCCCTGATAGTCAAGTGCAAGCTTTGGAGGCAAATGTAAGGGTGGTCTGTTACCACAGCTTCATGGACAAAGGGTCGTGGACAGTCCAGCCATTAATAAAAAGAAAATGCTTCCTCATGACTCTTCTGGGGGGCAAAAGGGGTCTTCCCCCCATCTTTCCACAGCACCCCATTAGAGCTTCTAGGGTTGCTTTCACTATGCCAAATTCCACTGCACGTTGGCTCTTGGTACTGACAATAGGCCGTAGGCAAACTCTCACCAATTTCCCCTTCTTCCCCAGGCTCCATCATCCTCCTCCAACAATCATCTTTCTACTATGTACCTGTTAGTACAGTATGTGTCCTGCTTAATGTGTACTGATTTATGTAATTTTACTGGCCGTAAATGCTGTTGTCAAACGTCCCCTGCTCTTACCTTTCCATCAGCACTACGTCTGTAGGAGCTGTCTATGCTGCTGGCTGGACATCCAATGCATTGCTTCTGCTGCCTAATTCTCCCTGACATGCGTCTGTCAGCTCAGCTGTTTCCTCTCCCAAGGTGCCCACTCTGCTTCTCACTCTCTGCCGCAACAAATAATACTGTAGGGATCACGTGCAACCCCGACCCTCGTGGACCCTTCTTTAGGAATGTCTTGGTCGTATGGTCAGTGCATATCAGATGCAACTAGGAAGAGTCAGAATACCCTCCAGACTTGGCAGGGCATGAGGACCATCCATCTCAACATCCCTGCAAATACATGGCATTGTCCAGCCTTCTCATTTCTGCCAGCCTACTGGGTGGTTGTTTTGGAGATTGTTTCTCATGCCTACAGGAGCCAAGCACTTCTTTCTTCAGATGCTTGTTAACTTTTTGGAGTCTTCTTTCACCTGTAAATTCTTTTTTTTTTTTTTTAAGACAGAGTCTCACTATGTTGCCCTTGCTAGAGTGTTGTAGCATCACAGCTCACAGCAACCTCAGACTCTTCAGCTTACGTGCTTCTCTTGCCTTAGCCTCCCAAGTTTCTGAGACTATAGGTGCCCACCACAATGCCCAGCTATTTTTTTGTTGTAGTTGTCATTGTTGTTTAGCAGGCCCAGGCCCGGTTTGGACCCACCAGCCTCAGTGTATGCAGCTGGCGCCCTAATCACTGAGCTATGGGCACTGAGTCTCACCTGTAAATTCTGTTCATACCCTTAATCCACTTTCATTTTTCTTATTGATCTGCAGTAGTTCCTTGTATGTTGCAAATGGTAAGCCCTTGAAGGTTTTAGACGTTGTAAATTGTAGGAGATGCCAATATCTGAGCAAGATGATCTGCAGCTGAGGCGTGGACCTCGGGCCATTCGTCCACAGGAGTTCTTTGTGGAAGAAGAGCCTGTGCCCTCAGCTGGTAGTCATTGTTAATTACTCTCCTCACCTGTGTTGTTCTGGCTCAATAAAAGGCTGGTGCGGAGGTTGCTAGAGGCTACCCGGAAAGTAAGGGCTAGTGGGCCTTCCACAAGCTTGTACTTCTAATCCGCCTCTCGCCTGGTTCCTTCCTGCGCTAACCAAGACCAGGGCCATAGGAGCCCGACGGGTCACGATAGTAAATATCTCCCCACTTTCTGCCAGCTATTAACTTTGTCCAGGGTCCCCACTGATAATCAGAGCCCTTAACTTTGATTGTAATAAAAATTCTAAGAAAACAAACTTGAGGGCAGCAACCATTTCTCTATCATTCAATTCCTGTCTCCTGAGCCCTGCCACCTGGGGTTAGGTACTGTGGACATAAGGAACACTGCCTCTGATTCCTAAGCCACTCACAGTCTACCAGAAATACAGGCTTTCCATCAGCTACAGCATAGACACCATGGCCAGGGAAGACTGTGTAAGGTGCAGTGAGGGTTAAGGGCTTTGGCAGAGCCAAGGTCAAGGCTGAGTGAGCCTTGACAAATAACCTCACCAGGCAGCCTAAAGGGAGGGCATTTCAGGCCAACAGTCTAACACCTGCAAAAGCCCAAGCTGGGAACTACGAGGAGGAGTCCACTATGTCTGCATTACAGAGTGAAGTGAGGACCCTCCTCAGAGGGTGGGCAAATAGGTGTGGGCCAAGTGCAGAGGGGCTCGGACCTTGTCCAATGCAATACCAGGGACAGCACACCTCCTTGCTCTCCCCACAGCGTCTGGTGAGCTGCCCTAAACACCACCTTCGTTCAAGGACAGGCCCTGGTTTAGGAGCCTTAAGAAATCTGGGCTTGCCTTAGCTAGGAAAGCAATGTATTGCAGTCTCAGAGAAACCCGTAAACAGAGAATCCTGGAAAGAAAAGGACTGTGAACATCCACGTTAAACTATCAAGGTATATAAAAGACATCCATTGGACAGGTCTACATTGTCCCGAGGGAAATGAGACTTTCCCCTTCCTGGCCTCAGTTCTCAGCCACAAAATTCCCCAAAGGCCAATTGTGCTTGTGCCGGAAATGTACTGAATAAAGTCATTAGTGATACCACGGAATCTTACCCGAGACCCCACCAGGATCCCTGCCAGCCAGCTGTTTCCTCCTAAATCTAAACCATTTTCACACTTGATAATGGTAATTTTTTAAATTAAATCATAGCTGTATACATCAATATAATCATGGGGTACAATGTGCTGGTTTTATACACAATTTGAAATATTTTCATCAAACTGGTTAACACAGCCCTCATGGCATTTTCTTAGTTATTATGTTTAGACATTTATATTCTACACCTAGTAAATTTCACATGTATCCTTGTAAGGCGCACCGTAGGTGTGCATAATGGTAATAATGGTAATTTTTAAAGAGCCATTTGTAGAGAATAGTTTTCTTCAAGCTGTGTGTCTCCCCTTATTTATTTTCCCAACCAGAGAAGAAATCTGTGTGCACATGGCAGCCGGGCATGAGGGCAAAGAGGAGGCCTGCCCCAGAATCAGAACAGGGGCCCTCAGCACTCTCAGATTCTCGCCTCCAAACTGTCTCAGCCTTGCCAGCAGGAAAATAAATCTTATTATAGGACAACAGTCTTACGCTGTGAGGGCATTAAGTAAATAGGTTGAGGAAATTTCAAGAAAAGGAGGCAGATTATCATCTGAGGCCTCCTCTCCACCAACACGTGGGCCCCAGTCATCACTGATCCCTATAAAGTAAATGCTTAGACGACAAAGAAAAGAGGGAGCTGGGCCCCAGTTGGCTTCCCTACATCCCCCCAAACTACCAAAGGCATTTTCCAGCACAACCCCTTGGGCTTCAGGCTAGTTTTGCTCTGGGATACTCAAGTCTGTTGTGGGTAAACAGAGGTAATTTAGTGTCCAAAGCCACTTCACCCTTTTGAGGCCTCCTGCTTAAGACAAGAGGCTCCTGCTTCCACAGGTTCTGCGTCAGGAGCCCAGCTGTGGCCAAGCAACAAGGCTGACATAGACCCAAGCCCATGCTCCTGCCCCGACTAGCAAGACCCCTGTTCTCACACGGAGAAGTGGGCACCAGTTTGCCCTCAGCCCCAACAAGGAACCTCCTCGTGGCTCCCTGAATACTTGAGAACACTCAGGGCTCTGAGCCCTCACCTCCCGCTCAGAGAAGCAAACTCCCACGCCAAGAGTTTTGCCAACAGAGTCCCCAAAGCCTCTTTCAGTGGGGAGTGAAGACCCGGAGGCTGGGGGCTGGGTGGGGGGCATAGAGTCACGCTTCAGAAGGATTTGATCTCAAAAGCAACAGCCCAAATTCTCCCTGAGAACAAAACAGCCTTTCTGCTCTCGAGGGAACCAGTCCATGGTTAAGTCCGGAGTGACACCTGGATCCCATAACTCTTGGAGATTTGCTCCCAGCCAGAACTGTTTACAATTACATACACCAAACCAACATCAGACAGCCGGGAGATGGGCGCTTACCCGCTGAGAAGCCAGGAGGTCAATGGGAAAAATTATTTTAGTCAATGTTGAGCCTTCATGTTGGAACTTTTATCTAAACAATGGCCATGTTCTCATGCTCCCCCTATGCCAGCACCAGCCCCTCTGATACTGGATTCCAGGGAACTTGGAATGGCAGTGGGAGGCGAGGACTTTGCTTTCACCCCTCAGGGGTCTAGAGGTCACAGTGCTGTTAGAGGACGGGAGAGGGAGGATAAGTACTCCCTCTCCTGGGACCCTGGTCACTGTGACACTAACCTGTACTAGTCAGGCTGGACAGCAGGCAAGGTCCCAGGGTGAGCAGGCCGCTCAGTCCCTGAGGGTTGGAGAGGTGGGATTATTTACAGTGGTGACTCCTTCTAGGACCTGTTAAAACAGCAACTTTAACAGAGCCCCTGAGAATAAATTCCCACCCACGTCTCCCCTTCCAGGGGGGAGTGAGATCCTGAGAGCAAGGCCCAGTCCCCAGCCCTGACTCTGAGGTCACTGGCCTCTCCCAGGGAAGCCTGGAGTTCTAGTCATGGCTATTTGAGAGCGTGAGACTACCGGAGACCTGGGGATGAGGCCGGAGGGCTCTGTCCCTTCTTTTCAGTGGGAATACCTTTCCTGGACTCAAGACCCAAGAGGTCTGAATGGGATTGGTAGGAAGAAACAGAGTGGAAAAGGAGTTGGAAGTTGAAAAGGGGAGAACAGGAGACGAAGAGGGGAGGAGGGGGGAAAAGGAGGAGGAAGGGAGAGAGAGAGGAGGGAGAAGGGAAGAGGGAAAGGGGGAGAGAGGAGGAGGACAGAGAGGAGAGGGAGCAAGCAAGGGGGCAGGAGAGGGGGAGAGGAGGGAGGAGGAGAGAGGGGCAGGGGAGCAAGCTAGAGAAAGCGTCCACTGCTGGGCAGGACTAGTGTCCTGTGCCCGAGAGGCACCCTGAAGCCCCCAGCACTCACACTTGTACATATGCTGGGGGACCCACCCTACCTGCTGCGCCCCAGGCTAACATTCAGAGCACCTGGAATGTTACTGGCTTGAACTACCAACCCCAGCAAGAGCGGGCTTCACTTAGCTCAAGTACTTGCAATGGCTTCCTCAGATTTCCAAGGGCTCCAGACACCTGGAGCCATCACAGGGCAACCATGTCACAGCTACACAATCAAACTTTACCTCAAACAAGCCATGATCCCCAGTCACAATTCTGGGGACCCCCATCACTATACCATTCTGAAGACGTGAAATCCGACTCTGCCATGTCCGGCAAAGACCAGCTGCCCTGCATCAGGCTTTGAGCAGCAAGGGTGAGGCCGTTCGATCCTTGCTGCTTCTGCCCCAGATATGCCAATTCACATCCTTTGTTTCCGCCCACATGTGTAGGAAACAGCCAATCAGAAGCCACAAGGGGCTTCTGCTAACTGTCGTACCTAATGGTGGTGTCCATCTTTTTTTCTTAAAAGAACATACCAGAAGGGGTGCCACAGAAGTCCTAACAATGCAAAGGGTAGCAGGGTGGTGACCACTGCAAGCTCATAAGGAATCAGGGATGGTAACTGAGAATCCTGCCCCCAAGCAGACTCAAGACCATGAAGATGAGGGTAAGATGCCCCAGTAAGTCCCACCCTAACACCAGGGACACCGAGCACCCTACCAGCGTTCCTTCCAAAAGGACTCCATTTGAATTTTAGTAAATCAGCTCAATATGTTCTAGGCCTATGGGTAATAAATAAAAGAAGTCAGTGAAACCTCCAAACAATAAGCTCATTCAACACAATCTTTTTTTTCTCCCCCCATCTGGGAACTTGAATACAGTGAACATGAATAAATCCTGTTGTGTAAAAACTGGAGGAGAAAAAAAAGGGAGGTGGAGGATGGAAGGAAATGGCAGGATTCCCACTTGTTGGTCTCACAGGAAGGCGAAGACAGTCCCCCAAACCCCAAGGGATGTCAGTGTGCCAAGGCAGCCCGGGGAGGTGGCACCGGAGTCTGCAGTCCAGGTAGAGAAGCATCTGGAGCCCCCACTCCTGTGCTCCCTGCTCCTCTTTTGCACAAGGCAGCCCTTCCAGCCTTGCACTCAAACTATTAATAGAAGTGGGCCCTGAGGCTGCCCTACACCTGAACCTTCTTAGGCGGACCAGCCGCAAGCCTGGCCTGACCCTGCCTCACAGAGGTTTCGCTTCAAATAAGCACGAAAAATACTTCCTGCCTCTTCAAGCTCCACCCCATACCCCCAACAAGGTTAAAACTATTAGAACTGAGGACGGCACTGGCTATTAGCCTGTAGTTCTTCCAGAACATCCAAGAATTGCCTTTGTGGGTGACTAGTGGCTTGGATAGGTTGTGATTAAAGAGAGTTGCATGTGTGAAATTCTCCCATGTAATTCACGGCTGAACGTGACCTGGGCCCAGATGGTCCTCATGGATAGAAGTTCCACAACCTTCCAACAGGCTGAGCTTAATGTAGACACAAAAACAGAGACCCAGCTGCCAAGGGCACACGGCCAGACAGAAGACAGAATTCACCTGGGGGTTTGATTGTCTTAAAAAAAAGGCTACCTCACAGCTCTTAGGACTCTATGAGGACTCGCAGAGTGATACTCCCTCATTCTTAGGAGACCCTACAGTCTGGCCCTCTGGCCTGGGGTAATGAGAGCTGGTAACCCCGTCCTTTCATCATGAGGCTTCTTCCTGCCTCGTAACCAGAGGACTGTTTATATCACACAGGATTAGGTGCATTATTTTGATAAATCATGGGTCCCCTCCTCCCTCAACATCAGTCCTTACTAGCATGCACAAGCAGGACCGCCAGAAACAAAAAGTCAACCAGGAAATGATTATGGCGCAGACTTGGGTACTCAATTCCAACTCAATAACTTTACTGGCAAAAATATGACTTGCAGAAAGTCTGCCAAAGTTAATTCATTAGATCCATGTGTGGGTAGCAGGAGAGTCCCCATGGTGGGGACCTGGAGCTCATGTTCCAATATTCCATGACCCTCTGCTGCCCGGTCTTTAAGGGAGTTGCTTTTCCTTTTCTCTAATGGAGGGTGGGACTCCACCGTCACCCCCAGTATGCCTCATGGAAAAGCCACAGGCATTTCGGATGCCACCAGCCATGAGCCCTCAGTCTTTATTGTGGAGAATTCCTTACCCTCTTCTGCGGTACCTCCAGCCCCACATAGACAGAGCCACACCAAGACTCAGCTGCTATTTACAACCTGTGACAACGAACCTTAAGCTGGATGGATCCTTCACCCTCCACCACGGCATCACAAGCTGCTCGGGTGGTTTTAAAAGTCAGCTTTATGGAGGTGTCATTTACACCAAGGAAAGAGAATGCTCTGCTAACTGTCCAGTTCTGAGTTGGGACAAATATGTAACTGTGTAACCACCACCAAAGTAAAGCTATTAAACATGTCTATCATTCCAAAAACGTCCCTCGCGTCCCCCTGGGGTTCACGCCGGGCCCCAGCACCAGGCCTGCCAACCACTGGCTGTTTTCTTTCCCTATGGTTTTGCCTTTTCCTCAACGTCGTGTCAATGGAATCAGCGTGCAGGGCTGGGGGTCTGGTTTCCTTCACTTAGATACTGCTGTGTATCACTAGTGCTTAGCTAAGATCTGCTAGTTTTTAAGTCTTCAACTTTCACTTTCAAAGAGACAAAGCGATGGGCCCTACCTCCTCTTTGCTATGGAGAAACCGAATTCCTGATTTAGAAGCTTTATTCAAAGCTTCAGATCTGGGAAGGGACGGTAGTCCCCACCATCTCACCTAGCCTGGGACTGAGGGTTTTCCCGGGATATGGGACTTTGAATGATAAAACCAAGAAAGTCCCCAGCAAAGCCGGACGGTCACCCAATTTGAGAAAGCTACTTCTAAGCGTAGCGCTGTGTACATTCACTTCCGGCACGTGGCAGGTTGCTCTCTCTGAGCCAACAGCTGACTCTCCTTTCTTGGTTTAATCACAAGCAGAAGGCTGATGTGAGCTTCCGTACAAGTTCACCACCCCCACCAGCTCTGCAGCTGCCATTGAAGTCCCCCAGAGGGGCTTGAGGAAGCGAGAAGAGAACTCGGGGGTCTGTCCAAAAAACAGCTGAGCGGGGCTTCCATGGTATGGGTGCCCCTCCCTTTTCCTCCCTAACACTTAACTCCCACCTCGAGATTGGACACTGAAGTGCCCCAGCCCCGTTCTGCCTTTGCGCCCGTCCGGGATACAGACGGCTCCTCCTGTTTTTCTACACAACTTCTCCCTACTCTTCTGTCAGTGGGGGTTTTGGTTAGTTTGTTTTTAAGACTAACTAGGGAGGTGAGAGTCAAGTGATAGTAAATTAGTAAAAGGCCCAAAGCTATTATTAGAATTTAGGATCTTGCCTATGTAAACTTAACTAAGACATCAGAGAAAAGTCAGCCAGGACCAGGATGTGGTTTAAGGCTTAAGAAAGAGTAAATCAAAAAAGAAACAATGTTTAGGGAGAAAAAACATTTTCCAAAAAAAACCTATTCCATCTGGGAAATGGGAGCCTTGAATAAAAATGAATGAATGGGCCGGGCCCGGTGGCTGATGCCTGTAATCCTAGCACTCTGGGAGGCTGAGGCAGGTGGACAGCTGAGCTGAGCTCACAGGTTTGAGATCAGCCTGAGACAAAAGCGAGACCCTCCATCTCTATTAACTATAGAAAAACTGAGGCAAGAGGGTCGCTTGAGCCCAAGAGTTGGAGGTTGCTATGAGCTATGATGCCACAGCACTCTATCTAGGCTGAGAGCTTGAGACTCTGTTTCAAAAAAAAAAAAAAAAAGAATAAATGAATGAATGAGGAAAAAAAGCAAAAGCAATTCCTTGCCTTTCTCTTCCTCCTCTGAAAATCATGGATGGGTGCTGTCTCCAAGAAGCAGGGATGCCTGGGACCTGGCTAAGCAGCCCCAGGCTGCTTCAGATCTCCCAATAGCATCAAAAAATCATGCCCTGGACAGAGGTGGTGCCCAAATTAACTGTGAGGCAGCAGGAACTGGGAGGGAGGGTGTCAGAGCCACATCACAGAGGTCTTGGGGCACTGTTCCCCTGTGTTAACTGAGTGTTTCCCTTCTCAAAATATTTACCAGTAGCTCTTACAAGTTACTCCGCCAAGCGGCCTGTGAGGCAGATTAGTACTCGTTATCCTCACTCATACAGACGAGGAAACAAGGCCCAGAAAGATTAATTGACTTGCCCAAGGTCGCATAGCGAGTTAGTGGCAAAAGCCAGATTAGAACCCAAGCCCCTGAGTGCCCAGGCCGGCACCCAGCTCCGTGACTTCCCTTAGCCATCTACCCAGAGCACGGGCGGAGCCAGGTCTGCGCCTCCGGGAGCCCTGGAGGGCAGGTGAGCTGCTGCAGAGGGCACAGCCAGGCTCATACTCACAAGCAGAGACCTGCAGGATCCTTCTCTGTACCACCAGACAGCAACACCCCTGTGCTGGAACAGACAGAAATAAGGCTCAAGTCGGGACAGCCAAGGGCAGCCTCGGTGGGCTTGCATCTCCACTTCTGGAATTTGGCTTTGAGGTCTTGCTTCATTTCCCTTTGTATATAGGTCTGCTCTCAAGGGCTAGAACAGGAAGAATATGTTCCCTCTTTACCTGGAATCCATCACTCACCCATCCCCAATCACGTCCCAGATACCTACTATGTGCCTGGCAGGGTGCCAGGGGCTGGGGAGGGACACAGGGGCGGGAAGACAGTCTGTGTCTTGAAGGAGTTCAGACTAGCTGGGGCAACAGCTATAAGATGACCCAAACTCAACAGATATCTATTGAGTACCTATGCTGTGCCAGGCATTGATGAGGCTATGTCAAGACTGTGAGGGGTCACAGGGGATGTCAGAGGAGGATCCCTGGAGGAGGAGACGTGGGCTAGGCCCACATCTGAAGGAGTTTAACTGAAAAGTTAGTCCCTTCCAGGCCACAGGGATACCAGTAAGAAATGATTCTGAAATGACTTTGGATACTTCTTTCTAAATGAAACCTTGAACAGGAATTCTACCATTTAGAAACCCAACTGTTATGGATATCAAATCCTATTTCTAACTTTCTGGACTGGTGCTTAATCTCCATAAGCCTCAGTTGACTTGTCTCTCAAATGGGAGTAAATAGCCCTTTGTGTTTCCAGCCAGTGGCTCTGGACTCTGCTAACAATCTTTGGAGACACAGTCCTAAAAAAGTCCTTCAGAAATGAATTCCTCATATGGCCTACAGCATTCTATTTCCCACTAAGTCTGCTACTCTCCAGCTTGCAACAGGAAATTGGTTTTATTTATAAGAATCACAATCCTAAACTGACCTTTGCTGGACGACCCACCCACACACTCCCTCCCTCGCTTCCCTCTCCTCCCTTGCAAGACATATCCTCCTTCCAAAGATTCCTCAGTGACCACAGAGCAACCAGCATTGAGGAGTTGCTGGAGAGTGAGATGGGAGATTGTTTTCTGGGGGGGAAACTGAGGCTGGGAGAACTCAGTGACTGGGCCAAGGAAACAGACCCCGTCTGAGCCTCCGCTCTTCACTGCAGTGTGACTGCTATCCTTCCTGTCTTGGTGGGGGCTCTGGACACACATGCCATCCTCCCATGGCTTGGGGGAAGCCTCCCTTCTCTGAATGACAGAGTCTTTAGAGAAACATTTCCCATCATTAAAGGGATTTAGAAGAAAACTGGCACAGTCTCCTAAGCTTTGAAGCTCCTTGGCCTTAATTGTGAGGGACCCAGCCTGGTTCCCAGAGCTCCCACCCCTTCAGAAGAAGGGAAGGGTGAAAAGAAGAATTCTCCCACTCTGCTTGGCCTCTCAGCACCAAAAGCAACCTCTCAGTATTTCTGTTCCCGATCATTGCATTGCCACAGCAGCAAGGACTCCCACGCAACTTCAAAGTCAGGAGGGCTTAAGGTCAAGTACAATGAGCAAACCCTGTGCTCAGGACTGTAAAACACCACATTTGAGGCTGTTTTTTAGCAGGGTTCCCACAGGCTTAAAAGCTGAAGGTAAATTACGGTAGATTTCTGCAGGTATTATGAGATTTGGTTAAGGCACATCATGTGAGTTTGGAGGGGAGATCTCTTTCACTTGGTTCTACTTTTCCAGATAAGGAATGTGTGTATTATTTATCTGTTACTCATCTATTTTTCTAGTTTGAATTTTTTTTAAATATCCTTTAGCTGCACATTAGAATCAGAGACCTTTACAAACTACAATGCTCAAGCTTACATCTAGGCCAGTTAAATCAATTTGGAGTGGGACCTGTACTTCCATATTTTTTTAAAGCTCCCTGGATGATTCTGTGTGCACCAAAGGTTAAGTACTACTGGCTTAGGTAGAATTTCAACAGGGAAAAACCTGAGCTCCTAGGCACGGAAAAATAACAAATAGAGATGATTCCTGAAAGTAGAGTGAATATTATCTGCCCATCTCTTATAGGTTTGTTTTTATTTTTTCAGTACTTCCCTGACCACCCATCTCAGGATTCCCATACAAGCTTGAAACTGTTTTACTGGCTTGACTCTATAATTTATACTGCCTCCTATGCCCTGGAGGTAAGTGGGGAATGGAGAGATCAGATTCAGAAATAAAAGAAGACAGGAAAAGAATAATTATACTTTCAACCAATTATGGTAGTCCAAATTGAATATCTTGACCATGCCTGTTTAGATCCAAGTGTGACACAATCTTAGGAAGCATCCAAATGGCTGTTCCAAGTGCAATCCACAGATAGTAGGTCAGTCATATTTGGCCCTGGTCACACTCACCAGCTGGGATAACAGTAGGAACCAGAATCCTTCACCACACGACGATGGGCTCACGCATGGTGACACAAGGATGCTCTTATGGCAGTCATAAATATGTAAACAACAAAGGATGGGGAACTTCTCAACGCACCCTGTAGAAGCTGGCATCATATCCTGGGTATTGGTAAGGGTCATACTGCTTATTCAACACTAAGGAGATTCACATACAAGACACGGCCATTTTACCATCACTATTTATGGCAACGCTCATAAAAACACCATCTTTCTGGGAAGAGACTCCCACATACTCCCACGCTCCTTGTTTTTGCTTTGGAGAGCCAAGGGTATCTAGCAGAATGTCTTGGAAGGGATGGGGAAGAAATTCTGGAAGCTTTTGTGCATTAGACATAGGGTGATATCCTAACCACCCATTATTTCCAGACCTCTCTTTATATCCTTTAGGACAATGGAAAATCAACCCAGAGCCTAAAAATGATAGGGTATTTTTGAAGATTGTACAAGCTGTAACAAGCAGGCTGGGGAACAAGAAAAAAAACCAATTTCTCCTGCAATAACTAACTGCTTTATAAGATTTACAAATTAGAGACAGCATTTTGAGACTCTGAATGCAGTGAAAAGGCATTCTACTTATCTGGGAGAGGGAGAGCTCAAAATTAGAAATTTAGAAGCACAGAATGAGGCATTTATACAACAATTTTTAAAAGTATCACATAGTAAGAATTTTTCCCTACAATTTTCACTTATGCTCTGAGAGTCCAAGTGAAACTTGCTCTCCCATTTCACTTTGTTGTTTTAACCACTATACCTAATCATTCCATAACTAGTCAACCTTACCTTTAAAAAGAAAAAAAAAAAGGCTCGGCGCCTGTGGCTCAATTGGCTAAGGCGCCAGCCACCTACACCTAAGGTGGCAGGTTCGAATCCCCAGCCCGGGCCCGCCAAACAACAATGATGGCTGCAACCAAAAAATGGCAAGGCGTTGTGGCCGGCGCCTGTGGTCCCAGCTACTTGGGAGGCGGAGGCAGGAGACTCACTTGAGCCCAGGAGTTGGAGGTTGCTATGAGCTGTGATGCCATGGCACTCTACCCAGGGGGATAGCTTGAGGTTCCATCTCGGGGGGGAAAAAAAAAAAAAAGCCCCAATTTCAAACAAACAAGAAAAAAAATCACTGAGGCCAGCGAGAATTGCCCTGGTTAATCAGAGATTGGGCTACATTTTGCACAAACCAACTTTTCCATTCACTGAGTGTTCAAAGTACAACTCATTTGCCTCTCAAGAAAATGGGGAGGAAAAATCCCTAAATTTCTCAGTGAAAGGTAAAATAAAATATAATAAAAATATACTGTAAATAATTAAAATATTAGCAGCAGGACACAAAGTGAGACTGGAAATAGATTTTTCCTGTGAGTCAAACACTGGAATTGGAG
>CAUYQV010091527.1:0-15295 GCA_963574575.1 Galagoides demidoff
AAGGAATACTTCCCAACACATTCTATGAAGCTAGTATCACCCTGATACCCAAACCAGGAAAGGGTCCAACAAAGAAAGAAAATTATAGACCAATATTATTAATGAACATCAATGCAAAAATATTCAATAAGATCTTAGCAAACAGAATTCAACAACGCATCAAAAAAATTATACACCATGATCAAGTTGGCTTTCTTTATTCCAGGGTTACAGGGTTGGTTCAACATACGCAAATCTATAAATATAACACATCACATCAATAAAATAAAAAACAAAGACCATATGATTCTCTCAATTGATGCAGAAAAAGCCTTTGATAATATATAACATCTTTTCATGATCAGAATTCTTTTTTTTTTTTATACAGCCTCAAGCTGTCACCCTGGGAAGAGTGCAGTGGCATCATAGCTCAAAGCAACCTCCAATTCCTGGGCTCAAGCGAGTCTCCTGCCTTCACCTCCCAAGTAGCTGGGACTACAGGCGCCTGCCACAACGCCTGGCTATTTTTTGGTTGTAGCCGTCATTGTTGTTTGGTGGGCCGGGCTGGATTTGAACCCGCCAGCTCAGGTGTATGTGACTGGCACCTTAGCTGCTTGAGTCACAGGCACCAAACCCATGATCAGAATTCTTAAGAAAATAGGCATAGAAGGGACATTTCTTAAACTAATAGACACCATCTACAGTAAACCCACAGCCAATATCATTTTGAATGCTATAAAATTGAAAACATTTCTACTCAGATCAGAAATGAGTCAAGGATGCCCACTGTCTTCAGTGCTATTCAACATAGTAGTAGAAGCCTTAGCCACTGCAATCAGGCAAGAGAAGGTGGTCAAGGGTATCCAAATCTGGTCAAAAGACATCAAACTCTCACTCTTCACTGATAATATGATCCTATACCTAGAAAGTCCTAGGAACTCAACTTTAAAACTCTTAGAAGTGATCAAGGAATACATCAGCATCTCAGGATACAAAATCAATACTTACAAGCCAGTAGCTTTTATATACGCCAAAAATAGTCAAGCTGAAAAAACAATCAAGGACGCTATTCCTTTTACAATAGTGCTAAAGAAGATAAAATATCTGGGAATTTACCTAACAAAGGCCGCGAAAGAGACCTCTATGAGAAGAACTATGAAACTCTGAGAAAAGAGTTGAAGATGTTAACAAATGGAAAAACATACCATGCTCATGGCCAGGAATAATCAACATTGTTAAAATGTCCATATTACCCAAAGCAATCTACAGATTTAATGCAATCCCTATTAAAGGGATTGTCACACTTTAAAGAACTTGAAAAAATAGTACTTCGTTTTGAATGGAATAAGAAAAAACCTTGAATAGCAAATACATTACTCAGAAATAAGAACAAATCAGGAGGAAACATATCACCAGACTTCAGGCTATACTATAAATCTATAGTGATCAAAACAGCATGGTACTGGCACAAAACAAGAGTGGTAGATTTATGAAACAAGATAGAGAACCAAGATATGAACCATGCTACTTATCACCATTTGATCTTTAACAAGCTTATCAAAAATATTCAGTGGGGGAAAAACTCCCTATTTAACAAATGGTGCTGGGTGAACTGGCTGGTGACTTATAGAAGACCAAAACTGGACCCCCACCTTTCACCATTAACAAAAATTGATTCTCACTGGATAAAAGATTTAAACTTAAGACATGAAACTACAAAAATACTAGAAGAGAGTGCAGGGAAAATACTTAAAGAAATTGGCCTGGGATAATATTTTATGAGGAAGACCCCTCAGGCAATTGAAGCAACACCAAAAATACATTACTGGGATCTGAACAAATTAAAAAGCTTTTGTACAACCAAGAGTATAGTAAGTAAAGCAAACAGACAAGCTTCAGAATGGAAGAAGATTTTTGCAGGTTATGCTTCCGACAAAGGTCTGATAACTAGAAGCTACAGAGAACTCAAACTACTCAATAAGAAAAGAATAAATAACCCCATTTCTATGTAGGCAAGCAACCTGAACAGAAAATTCTCTGATGA
The DNA here is from genome assembly GCA_963574575.1 of Galagoides demidoff. Classification (NCBI taxonomy): domain Eukaryota; kingdom Metazoa; phylum Chordata; class Mammalia; order Primates; family Galagidae; genus Galagoides; species Galagoides demidoff. The sequence continues at coordinate 2,024 of CAUYQV010091527.1, forward strand.
AGACAGGCACATGGCCTACAAACACATGAAAAAATGCTTATCATCCTTAATCATTAAAGAAATGAAAATCAAAACCACTTTGAGATATCATCTAACTCCAGTAAGATTAGCCCACATCACAAAATCCCAAAACTATAGATGTTGGCATGGATGTGGAGAGAAAGGAACGCTTCTACACTGCTGGTGGGAATATAAGCTAATATGGCCTTTTTGGAAAGAAGTTTGGAGAACACTCAAGGAACTAAAAGTAGACCTACCATTCAATCCTATAATTCCTTTACTAGGTATATACACAGATGATCAAAATTATTTTACAACAAAGACATTTGTCCCAGAATGTTTATTACAGCCCAATTCATAATAGCCAAGACATGGAAACAAACCAAGTGTGCCCATCAACCCATGAATGGATTAACAAATTGTGGCATATGTACACCATAGAATACTATGTAGCCATAAAAAGGTAGAGACTTCACATTTTTTATGTTTACCTGGATGGAGCTGAAAATATTCTTCTTAGTAAAGTATCTCAAGAATGGGAAAAAAAGTATCTAATGTACTTAATATATAACAACCTACACACTCATATGAATGGCAAAACATAACTATGGTCCAGAAAGTAGTAGGGAAGAGAAGAGAAAGGGGAGGGCAGGGGAGATAGGGGAGAAGGGAGGGTTTTGGGGGGGGACCTCACCTAATGTGCATGATGCAATAGTACATTTCAAAACTATTAAGAAATGAGTATAATTGTGATGGATTTGTTACTTAGTTCAATGTAAGAATTTCACATTGTATATTGAAGCAGTACCCTGAACCCCATAAATGCATCAGTGTACAAAGTTATAATTTAATTTAAAAAAATTTAAAAAAACAAAAAGAAAAAGAAAAATTATCTGAGCATGTGGGATGCATCTATAGTTCCAGCTACTAGGGAAGCTGAGGCAGGAAAATCATTTGAGCCTAGGAGTTTGAGGTTGTAGTGATGACACCACTGCTCTCTAGCTGGGGTGACAGAGAGAGACCCTGTCTCAGAAAAAGATCATAGCTTTCTTACAGGTTGTGTTGATAATGGAAAACACTGGAAATATTTTAATTCACTGCGCAAAGCTTCTATTAATTATATTGATGATGATTTTTTTTCAGGTGTATTTTTTAAAAATCAAACCAGTAAGTGATCACACATTTCTACAGAAGTGAGAAATGTAATTTTTCTAAATAACAGTCCAAGAAAACAATTATGCCCCTTTAAGATAAAAGAGCAAAGGGCAAATATAGAAAACTCATATAATTAAATGAGTTAGCTTTATCCTTCCCCTAAATCCAATTTAATTATTTAATTAACTGACTTAATGACTCAAAAAATATTTTTTGAGCACCTGCCATGTGTCTAGCACTGCGCTAGATGATACCAAGATAAAGATCACCAACTCATGATCCATACCTTCCAGCAGCTTCAAGAGCAGTGAAGAGAGAGTTGAATTTGTATACAGTTAAGCACAATAAAAGTATTAAAAATGATATAACATGTATATGTATAATATACAATTGAGACTCGAAGGAAGAAGGCATGTTTGATACTACCTGGGGAGGAAGAAAAAGCTTCAGAAAAACATTTCTAGAAGATGTAACTCTTTGCGCTAAACTTTGAAAGCTAAAAGAATGTTTGTCAGGGAAGGGCATTTTAAGCAGCCTGAAGAATGTCAGGAAAAGTAGAGAGTTATGAAATAGTATGGCTTAATTTGGGAAATTAAAAAACTTCAAAAATTAAAGTGAGGAGTGACAAGACAAACAGCTAAGTAGCTAGGGGTCAGATCATAGAAGACTCTATGCCAAGCCGAGTAATTTGGATTATATCCTGCAGGGAAATTTAGTAGCCATCAAAGGGGACTGACATGATCAGATTTCATTTTAGAAAGATTACTTGGATGACAGAATGAAAAAGGAAGATGGGGATGGTAAGCTAATTTGGAGGTTGCTGCTGTAGCTCAAATAAGATGGGCTGAGCAAAAGTAGTAATAATATAGTATGGAAAAGTGAAGGATCAAAGAGGCATTTATATGGTGGAGCTGGGATAGAAAAGAATTTATGATGCTTCCTAGTTTTCTGAATCAGGAATTGGATGGTACAATTCACAAGTACAGAGAAAAGATTCAGGAGACATGAGGATAAGCTCAGTTTACAGCCTGTCATGTTTCCAGTGCTTCTGAACCATTTGGGTGGAGAGAAGCTGGAGAACCCTGTGCTAGAAAAATTTAGTGAGCTCTCCTCATTAGAAACTGCTGAAACCACAAAAGTACACATGAGATGAAATGGGCCAAATTAGATGCTTTGGAGGCTGTGATATCCAACTTATTAAACTTACTAAAGATTATTTCTACCTTCAGAGCACAGATGTACATTTCTAACTTCGTAACAAATATAAGATAAATTGATTGACAAGTTACAGATTCTTTATATGAACATTATATCTATGTCTGTTAGTAAGATCATTTCTTATTGGCTAAAATTATTTTTAACAAATCTTCTGATGATGCCACTCTCCTGAGAAGTTAACACAGACCCTTATACAAATGTTTCAGTCACTCTTTACAGTATATTCTTTTTAAAGATAATACTGATTCCAGAGGTGGGGAATCTGCAGCCTTGAGGCCCCAAGTAGCCTTCTGGATACCTAAGTGTGGCCTTTTGACGGAATCCAAATTTTAAAAAAAAAAATTCTTCTAATAAAGTCTTTGATTCAAAGATTTTACAAGGTATGTGTAAAATATGAGCACATGTGACTTGGAAAATAATCATCTCCATAACCCAGTCATATATATGTTATAAATAAATATACAAAAAAGTCCCTAATGGGAAACAGTATACATTTTCAGTTTAAATTAGTAAAGACCCACAAGAATGGAACAGTAAAAATCTGGTAGAATGAATGAGCAAATTCTCTCTGGAAAAGAGAAATTTTAAAGGCAAAAAGGAAAGAACCACACATTTCTCTACAAAAAACAATAAAATAACTACTCTGAGCAGTTTATATACATATAACTGGAGGGTTGGAGGAGATTAAGTGAATGAGGATTCTGAAGAAAAGAAGGATGAAGAGTTTTACCTGCTCTGATAGGATGTCACCAAAAATTCTCAAAAAGAAAAATGATAAAAGCTTTAATTATAAATTTACATGACTTTAATTTTTTGTATCACATTATCAGACAACAAATGAAAATAATGTTTTAGTATTTAAGTACAAACTTAAACAACTCTAGTGTTCAAAGAGTTTCTAAGTTAGTTATTCTTGGCATGGTTATAAAGAGCATCTCAAAACCCAAATTCTGGTAATGTCAATATGCCCATCATTCAGAATCTGTCAAACTTGAAAGCAACACCCTCTTCCCTAAAAGAAGCATCTGCTTATCCTTATGTTCCTTCAAATCTGTGGCAGGAAAAGCAAGTATAGTTTTATGTATACTTGCTGATCTGCTTAATGTTAAGCTATGAAATACTGTCAGTAAATATTATGGCAAAGTTGCTCATGGACAATTAAACATTTAAGACCTTTTAGACTCTAGAAAACTGCAACTGGTTTAATCAATCCCTAATCTCAATTTATAATCTCCAGGCCCAAATGTTCACAAGCCAAATGAATCTTATCTACATAGACGTTAAACAACAATACATTCAGGTGGCGCCTATGGTTCAGTGAGTAGGGCGCTGGCCCCATATACTGAGGGTGGTGGGTTCAAAACTGGCCCCAGCCAAACTGCAACAAAACAATAGCCAGGCGTTGTGGCTACTTGGGAGGCTGAAGCAAGAGAATTGCCTAAGCCCAGGAGTTGGAGGTTGCTGTGAGCTGTGACACCACGGCACTCTACCAAGGGCAATAAAATGAGACTCTGTCTCTTTAAAAAACAACGACAACAAAAAAACAGGGTGGCACCTGTGGCTCAAAGGGTGCCGGTCCCATATGCCAGAGTTGGCGGGTTCAAACCCAGCTCTGGCCAAAAACTGCAAAAACAACAACAACAACAGCATATCCACTCATAATCCTTTCTTTCTCTATCAACTCTCATACTTGACTTTTATCGGCTGTGAATACTGTCAGAGAGCCAGGCTTAACAGCTGAATAGATTAGTGATTACAAGATCTGAGTTCTAATCTGGCTTTTCCATGAATTTCTTGTGTAACCATGGACAAGGCAACTAGTTTCTGAACCTTTTTTTTTTTTTTTTGCAGTTTTTGGCCAGGGCTGGGTTTGAACCCACCACCTCCGGCATATGGGGCTGGCGCCCTACTCCTTGAGCCACAGGTGCCACCCGTAGTTTCTGAACCTTTGGTTCAGTTTGGTTTCTTCTATTAAAATTAGGAAGCTAAACTAGATAAAGGCTAAGATATCTTCCAGCAACAAAATTTCATGACTCTTCCCCTGTCCTTTAGTCCAGTATCACCAAGTTCTATCCATTTCTCCTAAATGAATCTTTTTTTTTTTTTGGAGACAGGGCTTCAAGCTATCCCCACTGTATAGAGTGCCGTGACATTACAGCTCACAGCAACCTCCAACCCCTGGGCTCAAGGGAGTCTCCTGCCCCAGCCTCCCAAGTAGCTGGGATCACAGGCACCGGCCATAACGCCCAGCTATTTTTTGTTTGCAGCCGTCATTGTTGTTTTGGCGGGCCCAGACTACATTCGAACCCATCACTTTAGGTGTATGTGGCTGGCACCTTAGCCACTTGAGCCACAGGCGCTGAGCCTCCTAAATGAATCTTAACAAGCATTTTTATTTTCTGTTATCATAATGTAATCACAGGTCTTTATGAACAAATTTTCTTACTCATCTTCCTTCCAGGATTTTTGCATTCTAAATAGTTCTATACATACATACATTCCCTAAATCTTATATTCTTTTTTTTCCCCCTTCCACTTTTTTTTTTTTTTTTTTTTTAGACAGAGCCTCAAGCTGTCCCCCTGGGTAGAGTGCTGTGGCATCACAGCTCACAGCAACCTCCAACTCCTGGGCTCAAGTGAGTCTCCTGACTCAGCCTCCCAAGCAGCTGGGACCATAGGTGCCCGCCACAATGCCTGGCTATTTTTTAGTTGCAGCCATCATTGTTGTTTGGCGGGTCCAGGCTGGATTCGAACCTGCCACCTTAGGTGTATGTGGCTGGTGCCTTAGCCACTTGAGCCACAGGCATTGAGCCCCCCCTTCCACTCTCTTCATAACCTTGAATACAGTGTTGAGTTAATCACATTATTCATTCCATGACCCTTTATAATTATTAGCTGTGAAAAGACTGCTATAATTTGTTTATTTTTGTTTGCCTGTTCATTCCCATTCCCTCTTGTGCTCTCCTCCATTTCATAAGTCCACATTGAAATGTGATATATCCTTGGATAAATATATTTACTGGTAAAATATTATTGTTATTACATGCATTGTTTTTATGCGGATATATATATACACAAATATATTACTTTTTTAATGTAAGCATTGTTTTTTAGATCTATGTTGTTGTAACTACACCTTTACATGTAAATGCCTGTTTCTAAATGATGCATAGTATTCCACAGGATGTAGTTACCATATTTTACCTACCCATTCCCTTAGTGGTTGCCTTCAGTTCTCCACTTCTATAAATAGTCTCACTTTGCAGAGACAGGCACTAACTTGAAGTTAGGACATTTCACTTCTGAAAATGTTATTTTATTCTTTTGTAATATACACATATCCAGAAATATACACAATATGTACATTTTATTTTTTCACTACATGTATTGATCATGGGTATAGACATATGTTCTTACATTGCTTAAGTCACTATTTCTTAAATGAACAATTTTAAATGTATATAAATGTATCACACTGTAATCCTTTGTACCTTGTTATTATATTCCACATTATATTTTTACATTAGTTGCTGCGTGTGAAATAGTATCATATTGTTTTAACTAGCATTTTTCTGATTGTTGTGCCTTTTGAAATGTTTATTCACAATCTTTGCCCAATTTTCTATGGCTTTTTATTTATTCTTACTGACAGTTAATGTGTCCTCAATACTAACGTGTTATCAGTTATAGCGTATGAATTGCAAATGTCTTCTCAAAGAGTATGAACTATTTTTTCATTTGACTCATATTGTTTTTTTCTAACTGAAGTTTTACATTTTAACATGTAAAATAGTCATTTTAGTCAAATAAATCAATCTTTTCCTTTTTTGGCTTGTATTTAAATCTTGATTAAGAAATTCTTCCTAGCAGAGAGAGCTTCTCTGATATTGTTTAATAAAATTTGTAAAGTTTTGTTTTTCATATCTAGGTATTTAACCCACAAAACCATACAAATACCTAATATGAAAAGCAAAACTTTATAGATCTTTTTCATAGACATGACTATTTCTTTTTTTTTTTTGAGACAGAGCCTCAAGCTGTCCCACTGGGTAGAGTGCCATGGCATCACAGCTTATAGCAACCTCCAACTCCTGGGCTCAAGCGAGTCTCCTGCCTCTGCCTCCCAAGTAGCTGGGACCACAGGCACCCACCACACCGCCTGGCCATTTTTTGGTTGCAGCCATCATTGTTGTTTGGCGGGTCCGGGCTGGGGATGCGAACCTGCCACCTTGGGTGTATGTGGCTGGCGCCTTAGCCGATTGAGCCACAGGCGCCGAGCCCCTATATCTATATCTAACTATCTATCTATATATAGGAAGATATGGAGATGAACATTCTACAGACACAGATTCGTTACTTTGTACATTTTAAAAGGAAAAGGAGGTAACAAAAGGCACTTACCACTTCGCATTCACTATTTAGCTCCCTCAATTTTCACTTTTGCCTTTACACTCAGATGAAACCACCAACCTCTAACATCATCAATAACTTCTTTTTAAAAAAAAGTGTCAAAAGAAAATAATATGAAACCCTCTGGGAGTGCTGATAAATGTTCTATTTCTTGACTAGATAGTTACCTGGGTGTGTTCACTTTGTGGTAACATCATGATTTGTGTACTTTTCTGAATGGCTGTTATACTTTAAAAAATAAAATGACTGACAATTGCTGAAAGTGTGTGTGTGACGATTAACTCTAAAAAGAATTATTTGTAAAAATAAATTACCCCAAACCCTCCCATACTAACTAAAAATATTCCTGGTTACCTTCTCATCTAATCATTATATCTTCTAAGAAATGGTGAGTAATTTCATCCTCATTTTACAGATAAAGAAACAAGGTCACTTGGTTATTAATAGCAGAGTTAAGGTTTGAATAAAGTACCATTGGCTTGTCCATTCTCCTTCCTCTACATAAAACCTAAAGTATCTTATGCAGCTACAATCATAGGACACACTATTCACATTCATCTTAAAGGCTCCACGGTCTTCAAAGTAATCACTTTTTTTTTTTTAACGGTTTTTTTGGCAGGGGCTGGTGCCCTACTCCTTTGAGCCACAGGTGCCGCCCCAAAGTAATCACTTTTAACACTTTACCTTTTCTATGTTTAGATATATTTAGCTAAACAAATACCATTGTATTACAACTGCCTAAAGAATTCAGTAGAGCAACATGCTTTACAAGTTTGTAGACCAGATTGTATCACATAGCCTAAGTATATAGTAGGCTGTAAGAATGCTATAATGTTTATACGAGGACAATACTGCACAACCATGCATTTCTCAGAACCTGTTAAGTGACACGTGATTGTGTTTCAATGTGACAATGTACCATAATTTAATGGACCATTCTCCTAGAGATGGATGTCTTGGCTACTTCGAATTTTTAATTATTAACAGTAATGCTGTACACAATGCCTTATTGCTGACTCACTGCTATGAGCTGTGCTCCCCCACAAATAGCTGATCTTATCACATAACTCTATCCCTTTCCCCATACACATAAACAGCTGCCTACTACTAAAATGTTTTCATAAAAATAAATCTAAAACCACACCCTGAACTCCGAAGCCCTCACAGTTGGGCCTCAAGCTATAATTCTGGGTTGACCTTGCATTGCATCACCCAGCATATCGGTTTAGTCATTGCCCCAAACTTTCTAATCTTTCATAATTTATTGGTTTTACACATCTTTGAAAGCCTAGTTCCTTAAATACCAGCTTTGCCACGAAGCTTGTAAGTCCATTTTTTTTTTTTTTGAGTCTCACTTTGTTGCCCTCAGTAGAGCGCCATAGCATCACAGCTCACAGCAACCTCAGGCTCTAGGGCTCAAGTGATTTTCTTGCCTCAGCCTCCCAAGTAGCTGAGACTATGGCCACCTGCCACAACATCAGCTGTTTTTGGAGGTGGGGTCAACAACCTGTGAGCTCAGGCAATCCACCAGCCTTGGCTTCCCAGAATGCTAGAATTACAGGTATGAGCCACCACACCCCGGCCTCTTGTAAGTTCACTTTTATAGTCAGAATTAACTTCCTCTTCTACACTCCCCAACAATATTTTCTTTTCGGTACATAAAGTAGAACCTCTGTAAGTTGACTACTGAGGGGCTACCACAAACTGGTCAAAATAGGAAGGTGGTCACCATTAAGGAACTAGGCCCACTGTACTGCTATGTACATGTGGTACATGTCTAGTCTATGAAGATCAACTTACAGAGGTGGTCCGCTGTATTCTGTTGGGCTTTAATTGCTAATGGCTGTTTCTCACACTAGAGAATATATCTTGGCAATGTTCCCTAAAAAACAGAAAACAAACTGGGGACTACCAGCTGAACGGATGGACAACAGAAAAAAATTAAAGATAAAAACCAAACGTCATCTGGAAAAAAACCTCAAAGGGGCAAAAAAAGTATATTATATCCAAAGTAGTCTTCCCACGACTATTTTCTTCCTCTACTACACAGTCTCCACAGCAAAACCATCCTTATAAATACACAAATGTTCTTCAAAGCCCTGGGAAATCTGAGTCCTCATCCCTCACTAGTCAATCTTATGGTGTAACTCTCCCTCAGTCTCCGAGCGTCGCACACAAGAACTCGAGATCTTAGGGCCTCAGAACAACCTTCCCTGAGTCCCACAAATTGGGCCAACACCCCTTTTATGTGTTTTCTCAACCATGTACGCTCAGACGTGGCACTTTTTACTACTATAATTTAAATATCTGCAACATTTGTCCACTCGGCCAAAAAGCAAGCTCCCAGAGGGAAGCCAGGGTGCTTGCCTTAATCACCTAGGCCCAGCACACTGCTCCCTGGGCATCCCGTTGCTTTCACGAGGTCACTGCGTAATAAGCTGATGAAAGATGCAATTAGTGTAAACACAGTCACTGAACGTACATGTGGGGCCTCCAGTGTAGTTTTTTCAAGAGCTCTTTCAGGGTCCTCCCGCAACTGGTTTTCCTACAATGGGATGACGACAATTTCCCAGGAGGTAAAGTTCAGGCTGAGTCTCTCCTGAGCCGGTGCGCCTTCCTACCCTCAACAACAAGGGCTGCAGGGGCCGAAGCCTGGAGTCACCCGCCGGCTCCGCGGCGCAGACACGTGGAAAGCTGGAAAGCCGCACCTTACTCCGCCCGCCTCGCCGACCTCCAGGCCCAGTCCCGTCCATGCTCAGCAGGCCCCGCTCCCGTCTGCCTCTTCCCCTCCGCGACCCCACCTTCTCACCTGTCGCTCGCCTTGAGCACTATATTTATTCCCTTTACTCAGCCCCAGGGATTTTTCCAGCAGCGTTAACTCCGCGGCCGCCGCCATCTTCCGGCCGTAGCTCCTGGCAGGGGCAGAACCGGGAGAGCAAGGAACTCCTGCATTGGCGGGGAGGGAAACTCCACCCCCTCAAGCGTCTCCGGCGATTGGCTGAACGTAGAGGGGCGTGGAAGGCGCTCCAGCGCGCAGGAGAAGAGGCCGCAGGAGGAGGCGTGGCTGAAGGCAGGGTGTGGGCAGGTCCAGAGGTGACTTCAAATTTCCACTCTTGAACATTTTGGTGCGTAATAGTAGAGCGAGCGGAGCCGCAGGACCAGGCTTTGGTGGCTGCTATAGACAGGCTCTCTAAATCCCAAGCTTTTGAGCTGGCACCCAGTTAACCCACTTACTCACTTGGCCAGCTAAGAGAATTTATAAATATGTGGAACTGAAATTTACCATAGTTTGGCTAATGAATTTGTGAATTTGAACAATCAAACTGAATAGCAAAGAGTTCACAGTCCATGATTATTTTCTAACATGTAGTGTAATTCATGAGGATTTTAATTGTTTTGTAATGGTGAATTGGAAAACTAGTTTTTCCACTGTGAATCTAAAGCTCAATACTAGCAGTAGAGTTATAAATTTAAAGATTATTCATACAATACTGGGTATGTTAGATAGTAGTCAAATAATGATAGCTCAAGAAAATCAGCCAGTAATGGTATTAACGATCTTTATTTGCAATCCTAGTGATATACTTTATGTAGTTGTTGGTATGTACTTGTAAATAAATAATACACATAACTTCCCTTCTCCATCAAGTTGCTATGTTCTTGTATTTTAAAAATAGAATATTAGCAGTATATGTTGAGGCCTTGAATATTGCCAAAAGATTTCTGAAAAAATATTTTTGACATTGAAGAAAAAATAAGCAAAATGTGTATTTGAGAGAAATAGGAAAGAAATGCTCTAAGGTAATTCATCACCGAAGCAGAAATATAGAAATTTAGTGGGGAATGTTGTTACTGTGTTACACCTTTCCTACCCCAGAATATTTAATGAATTAATAATGGCAATAGAAGTAAACATAAAGCAAACAAAATGTTGGCAAATCAACATAGCAAAGTAAAAAGGAAATTCTAGCATAAGTAGGTGGTGGTTCATTAGTTATCTATTTTACTTTCAATATACAGGTAAATGAACGACTATTTTACTACTTCTAAAAAGGGCAGTCCTCTGAGAAAATTCATATTCTCTATTTTCAGTTTTTGGGTATGCTTTTTGCTTGTAATAAAACATTTTTTATGGCTCAGCGCCCATAGCACAGTAGTTACAGTAGCCAGTCACATACAGAGGCTGGCAGATTCTAACCTGACCTGGGCCTGCTAACCAACAATGACAACTGCAACAACAACAACAAAATAGCTGGGCATTGTGGTGGGAGCCTGAAGTCCCAGCTACTTGGAAGGCTGAGGCAAGAGAATTGCTTAAGCCCAAGAGTTTGAGGTTTCTGTGAGCTGTGACTCATGACACTCTACCTAGGGCAACATAATGAGACCCTGTCTCAAAAATAAAATAATAAAAGAAAGTTTTTTAAACGCATAGTCACCTAATTCCAGTGAATTAGGTTTGACCTAAAGGTAGAAGAGATTTGAATTCCAGTATAAAATATCTGAAAGGATATTCACCAAATGATAAAAGTGATGACTTTTAGGGAGTATTATTGGATGAATGGGTGGAAAAATCACTATTTTACTTATTAATTTTTATTTGAATTGTTGCTGATAGATCTTGTAGTTAAAAATAGAGTTTATTTTAATGAAGTTATAAGCTTCTTTTGAAGCTCTTTGAGTCCTAAAGGTTTTTACCCTGAATTTCCATTTCTTCCTTGATAATTCTCCTTTTTGTTGTAGATGTGCATGCATAGAGAAAATTGGTTGAACACTGCACTACCACTTCTGAGATGAAAAGGAAGGGTGATGGTGCCACATGAAATGAGACAAATTTACACTTGATTTCAGCAGCCAGAGTTCTAGTCTCTATTTAGCTCTACCTAGTACATCCCTCCAGACAGACAATTAACTTCACTGGGTCTCAGTTTTTTCAAGTTTGAACAATGAGCTTGGATTAGATATTCTCTGTGGTTCCTGTTGACTCTGACATTCTATCTTTTGCTATTTTGATAATTTTGCCTTGCAGTAAACATGAATTTTTGTACTACTAATGTAATTCTGTGTCATTGACCAAAAGGGTCTTTTGATGTAGTCAACCACATTGTATAAATGTAATGTTTTGAACAGAATTTTAGGTATGGCCTTAGAAAGAAGGGCCCATATATGTCTGTCATACTCAGGGCTGGCTTCATGGATATGTGACCTCCTCACCCACCCAAGGCCTATGCTTAGAAGAGCCCTGTGCTTGGTTTAAGGCTCTTTTGTCACCATCTTGAAATACTCTTTTTGTTTTTGTTTTTCTTTCTAAAAAAGGGATTTTACTCTGTTGTCCTAACTGGAGTGCAGTGGCATGATCATAGCTCACTGTAACCTCCAACTCTTGGGCTCAATAATGCTCCTTCCTCAGGCCTCTGAATAGCTGGGACTACAGTACACGTCACTATTCCCTGCTGATTTAAAAAACTTTTTTTTTTTTTTTTAAGAGACAGGATCTCAGTATATTGCCCAGGCTGGTTTTGAACTCCTGTGTTCAGGTAATCCTCCTTCCTCAGCCTCCCAAAGTGTTGGGATTATAGGTGTAAGCTTCCATGCCTTCCCTGTCTTGAAATTCCTAATACTTTTTTTAAACAAGAAATCCTGCATTTTCATTTTGCACTGTGCCCTACAGATTACACAGCCAATCCTGCACAGAAAGTTTATTATCTTTTCAAGTTTTATAAAATAAAAAGATTCCAAAAAGCACTTAGGCTTTGGCAATGCCCCAACAAAGGGAATTGAATATATCTGTAATGAATGCAGCTTTATTTCAGAAGCTTCAATAAGATCTAGCTTGACTGCCTCTGTACTATTATCCACCTCCACAAGGAACTCAAAAGGAAATTAATACTTCTTAAACGTGACTGTGTGTTAGGTGCATATGTGTAAGCTACATCATTCAGTCTTCACAATAACTGGGAATGTGTAGTTCCCAGTATCTATCAGGGCTTTTGGATGCAAATGACAATATCTACTTTGATTAATGTAAGCAAAGGAAGAATATATTACAAGATATTAGAAGGTTCACAATGGTTTTAGAAAGTCTGGAGAACAGCCTCAAGGCTGATTCCATAACATTATCTAAAACCAAGCTGCAGATTGGCAGATTTAGGAAACCCCTACTGCTGATGTCACTTCCGCAAAGCGAGCAACAGAAGTTCTTGGTCTTTTCTGTAACTGATGCTGCTACAAACACCCATTATCTCTTTTTCATCAGGAGGATTGCCTTCCAATCACTAGGAAACTGCTCCCTGCTGCTACCACTGCATCTGGAAGCTGACCATCACATCTCCCGGCAAAAATGACAGTTCCATACACAGCCTGTTCTCACAGCTCACTTCTGAATCAAAATCCTTATGGTATGTACCTGATCAATAGAACCTAGTCACTTGCTTGTGTCCTGATTGTAAGGTAAGCTGGGAAATTGAGTTTTGCCTTCTTCACTGGAGAGGC
>CAUYQV010091528.1:0-17921 GCA_963574575.1 Galagoides demidoff
GCTACCTTAGGTGTATGTGGCTGGTGCCTTAGCTGCTTGAGCCACAGGCACCGAGCCACCACTCTGGCCATTTCTGCACCAGAATAGTTTTTCTTCAGATGCCATTGACTATCATGTTGCTAAATCAAGTAGACATTTTCGATCCTAATTGTTCTTGACTTCTCAGTAGCATTTTAAAAAACTTTCTACTCAAATACATCCATTTGGAAAAGTTTACCCATCATGAATGTACATCTTGATGAATTTTTACGAAGTAAATATTCCCATGTAACCAGCAGCCAGATTAGGAAAGAGAAGATTTCCGGCATCCCCGAGGTCCCTCTCATATTCTCTGTATCCAAGATAAGACTATAGATGTGTTTTACCTAGTTTTTAACATTATATAAATGGAATCATTGGTATGTACTATTTGTCTAATTCCGTTCTTTCTTCCTACTTGGTCTGAGATGGATCTATAAGTCTTTATAGCTTGTTCATTTTTATTGCTTTATAACATTCCATTATGTGGATATTCCACATCACTTACCTATTCTGTTAATGAGGCAAACATTTATGTAGTTTCTACTTCTGGGCTAATTTAAGTACTTTCCAGTGGTATTTGACCCTGTTGAAAACTCTTTCCTGAAACACTCTTCTCTTGACTCCCTGGTCACCTTTTTCTCCCATTTCTTTCCTTGCCTCTCTGGTGCTCTTTCTTCCTCTGATTCTTTTCTAAGCTCATCCTCCTTTCCTTAGTCTCTAAACACAGGAATTCTTCAGGACTCAGTTCCATGTACTCATATATCTCACTTAGTATGTTCTTCCTAGGTATTCTTTATCATCACATCTCTAGTTTAAATCATCAGCTGTGTGATGATGACTAACAAATTTCTTTTTCTAGCCTGGTCATCCCATGTCAGATCTAGAATTTTCTTATTGTCCTAAAGGATTTTAATTCAACACATCCCAAATTGAATTTGTGTTCCTCCCTGATGATACCTGATCCTCTTCTGATGTTTTGTAACTCTATAAATGGCATCATCCTTCCAGTTCTACGAGCCAGAGAGGACTTATTCTTGATATCTTTCTCCCTCTCTTGCTGCCTTTCTAGCTCATCATCAATTCCTGTCGGTTCCTATGTATCTCCCATTCCTTTTGCTTCCGCTCATTTCCAAAGCCACTACCTTTATATAAGCTAACAACTTTTTGAATCTGGGCTATTTCTTGCCAAAAACTCCAAACTGTGCTCTCATATCCATCCCCAACCTCCCTTTACCTCTCCATATTGCATCAGAATAATCCTTTTTCAGAAAGATATAAGTCTTAATCAAGCAGTCTCCCTGCTTAAATCTTCCCAGATAAAACCCAAACTCCTTAACGTGACCAACCAGGCACTGCATAGTCTAATTCTTGCCTACTTCTTCAGTATTATATTTTACTGCTTCTTATTCTCTGTTCTCTAGTTATCCTGGTATCTGCAGAGTTCTGATCTATCATCACTGGGCCTTTCCTCTTCCTCCCTGATGTCTCCTGTATAATTCTAATTCATTCTTCTGACTAGAACGCATTCTTCTAACCATTTCTTCATGAAAGCTGTTCTTTCATTGTATTTACCACAGTTGTGATTTGATATTTTATTTAAGTGATGATTTTCCACTTTATATAAGTTCCACAAGGGCAGATGTCTATTTGTGTCCACCATTGCAGAGCTAATGCCTTCAAATAATATCATTTGAATTTGGAGCTCAATATCATTTGAATGAATAAAACTCTCTAAGCTTCAGTTTTGCATTTTCACAACTATCTAACATTGTTTTAAGTTTAAATAAGATAATATATATGGAAACACTTCAAAATATAACCCACTAAGGAGATGTGAGGAATCATTATCATTATACCCAAACAGAATCCTGCTATTAAAGACTATAATTCCTTAATTTCATATTAACCTTGAAATTATGGAAACAAATGACCAAAATTATTGTGGTTTCAGTTCTCATCTTTTTGGTCCATTGATCCATTTCCCTTTTAGTTCTACCATTCTTGCCATAGTTCAGGCTCTCCCTCATTTTCTCCTAATTCCCTATTTCAGGTCTCTCTCCCTTGTTCCCCTTACTCCATTCTCCAGAACTTCTAGAGTGTGAGTTAACTTTGTTAAAAAAATTTGCTTCAAATCCCTCAGTGCTTTTGGTCACCTGCAGGATAATGTCTGAGTCCTTAATGGGCTGTATTTGATCCTTCATGATCTAACCCTGGGCTCACTTTCCACTTGTGTTTTCCTCACCTTTTTGTGCCTTTCCTGTCCTCCGACCACTCTGAACTTGTTTCATAGATGTGTTATATCTTCTTTCTTGCCATTGCTTCTATCATTTCCTTTTCTTCAAAGGTGCTTACACTCCTCCTGCCCTACTCCTTAATCAAATCATCATTTTAAGACTCAGCCAGGCAGTCTTTTCTGACATTTCCCTTGAATTCTTCAGGCAAAGTTAGACATTTCCTGACCTTGTGCTCCCAAACATCCATGTGGAACTTACCACATTGTTAAAATTAGTTACTTCTAACTCTTTGTAAATAAGTTCATTCATAGCTTGTTGAACCTCTCAAAGGCACGAGTACAGTTATTTTTCTCTCTCTATCCTTAGGTACATAGCAGATACTTAGTATTTATTGACAGGATGATTTAAAGGAGAAGAGTGACCAGAAAAAATGAGGATTGGCTAGATTTTAAGGTGTGAAAAGTTACGTGGGGTCAAATTCATGCTGTCATAGTGAATTCTGTGTATTATTTTTGTTAAGACTAAGGTCAGCTACAGGATTCTGGTACTATATAAAGAGGGAGTTAAATCACATTTCATGTTGGATAAGGTAAACATGTTTTTATTGCACATTTACTTATTATGTGGTACTTGGATTTTACTTTGGGGTCATACAAAGTAAATAATACACACAAGGTGAATACATATGAGAAGTTAAAGATATGATAATGCTGACCGTTATTTAATGTGTAGGAGAAGCCTGGTAAATGTGGGAGAAATAAAACCAATCATCTGTTTTTTTTGTTTTGGTTTTCTTTTTTATATACTGAAGCCCTAGCCCTCCATTTTTCAGCTTTGGCATCCTTTCAAATACCAGCAGTTCTCAACCTATGGGTCTCAACCCACAGAAACTGTATTAAAGGCTGCGGCATTAGGAAGGTTGAGATCCACTGATATAGACTAACTCGTTTTTCATAATCTGTTTCAATATTAGGCAGAAGAGTTAACTGGTTTGGAGTATTTTGTTTGTTTTTATTTTTTATTTCAATTTTTTACAAATAAGAAAACTGAGAGAGGTAAAATGACTTGTCTAATTGCCTCCCACAGAACTACTTTGCTTTTTGCTTGGTTATACCAGCATATAGTACCTTATATGCTTTGATCTATGAAAAATTTTAACCTGAGCCAAAATTTTTGGAAATTCTCAAACTACAGTCAACATGGAACATTGTCTCCCAAATGTCAGTATTTCAGTGAATGACTATAATCTAGCAAAATCTTCAAGTGTTCTTTACTTGTTAAGGCCTGGTTCAAGCATGGTACATTTATTGAGCTAGTTGATACTGAGGCTGTGAGGAGATGAGTCTTAATCTAGGTAAAATTTAGTAAAATCAGGATCTAATAAGAATAGGGTCAAATCTTTCAGTGGTTTCGCATTGTCCTTAGGATAATATTTAAGTTCCTTCCTGGGGCATATTTCATCCTTCATAATCTGACCTATACACCTCTACCTATGTTCCTCACCATTTTGCACATTACCTTGGAGGAGAAGAGTAACCAGAGGAAACAAAGAATGGCCAGATTTTAAGGTGTGAAGAGGTTTTATGGGGTCAAATTCATGCTATCATAGTGGATTCTTTGTACTGGTGTTGTAAGCCAGAAGTAAACTTGAGGTAAAAACACATTTATAACTGAAGATTTGGTCTTGATTCTCTGTGGATATGTTGTGATTATAGAATAAGGTATTATGATATTAATATTAATGAGCCCTAGGAGGCAGAGACTAGGGTGCAGAATAAGATTACCCAATCTAAGAGGATGAGGGATATGAATCAGATTGTAGAGGATTTGGGGGGATGAGGGTAGAGTCTAGAAGAAGCTCCAGGCGTCTTCCCACTTGTGCCCGGATATGTACAGCCATATATACTATCAAGTGCTCCTTGGGAAAGCAAGATTTCCCTCCTCACGTTGTCCTCAAGGACATCCATGCTAGTGGAGAGTAGATGATAGTAGGTATCCAGTAAGTATTGGAATCCTCACTGACACCTTCAAGTCCAAGGTTTCCCTTAACTGTAAATGTTCTGATTCTGTACATAATTCTTTAGCAAATGAAGTTAATTAAAAATAGGTAAATTTCAAATAAAATAAGACCCCAAAATAACAACTATATACTAAGGTCTTTTAAAAATAAATCTTAGATTAATTTTGAAGTCATCCTTTTCTCTCATTTTGCTGAGAGATTGCATTTTATTATATTTTATTTTTAAAGGAAGGTTTCTAACATTACTGTGTTGTTGATCAAAATAATATATAAAATGATTCATCCTCATCTCTAGAAAATATTTTTCAGGTTTTAGTTTTTGTTATATTCACATTAAGAAATTTTTCTTCTTTAATGCTAGTAATTTATTCAGTTACAGTTTTGATTAGTTTTTTGCAAAATTAGACTTTAGTACAAAAAACAAGATTTTAGCTTGTTTTGAAGAGTTGACCCATAACAGCTTTCATTTCACACTAAATTTGTGGTATCAACATAAATAGATACTCCAAGTATATGTCTGCCCCCATAGAAGACATGCTTGACTTGAGAATAATAGATCATTACTTTATCATATATCAAAATATTTTTTTAAAAAGATTATTAGATCTGAAGATTTTCTCATTTTGCTTTTTGTTTTGATTTTTAATATAATAGATGATTCTGGGCATGCATATGTGTGAGCTGTTAACATATGCACATGTATATAGAGTAATTATTTACTGTTTCTTATATTTACTTGAGTGGGAGTCCCCAAAATCATAATTAATAGTATAATAATTCCAAATATATTTTTCTTATGTGAAACATTTAAGGTATGTTGGCGTAGTTTCATGTTTACTACACATTGTTAAATAGTTTCTAATATCAATCTGAAAATGATTTTATTAGCTACATTATGCATCCTCATAAATTTAAGAGCCATAATATCTTACAAAGAGTTGAAATGACACTTAGATTATTCTAATACCCATAAAGTCCACAGAGATGAAACATTTTAGAATGTAAAGATAATTATACCAAAACATTAAACATGAAATAAAACTAGTATGCATTTATCAAAAAATGAAAATATATGTTGATGTTCAGTTTGAGTGCTCTGTATCTATATTTTCCTTATTGTGGTAGGTGGTTTCAAGTTGGCAGCAGCTACCAAATTAAATTTAACATGCCATGTCATGTCAGAATACTTTTGAACATTAATACTTTTTACTCAGGCTCAAAGATCAACCAGTTATTTAAACTCTAATGATAGTTTTTAATATTTATCTCGCTTTATTTTGGATTTTATTTATTTCCATGTCTTGAGTTGTAGGACTAGATAGATTATAATTTTCTAGAAAATTGCAAGTCTTTTGTATTTTAGCAAGGAAAATAGGGACAGTATTTATTTAAATTAAAGCAGTAGACATTTATTCTGTGACTAGCCTATGCAAAGCAATCTTCTAAACCCTGTGTCAGCTAAAAATGAGAATGTAAGGTCCACATTATGTCCCCAAGGACCTTAGAGTCACCTAAACACAAACACAGCTGAAGTTGTGGTTCTTTTAAATCACAAACCAAAAATTCTAGAGCTTCACAGTAAGGTTTATAATAATTGAGCAGAAAGCAAAAAATCACTTGACTAGGATGAGCCAGGATGAGCCAGCAAGGTGAATTTTTTTCCTTAGTTCTAGGTAGTACTCATTTATGTTGGTTTGCCTAAATTGCTTTGCTTAATTCAGACTCTATTTTTCCTGGGAAGAAAAGCTACAACAAGATGCCCAGCAGCACTGTGTCCATGTGCTGAGACCAAAGTTGTTAGCATAACTGCCCGAGTTTTGCCAAGGAATTAGATACTGCTGGAAAAATATCCAGAGCGCCTTCATTTGCTGTCCAAAGAGTTCCACAGTTCTGTGGGGTAAATGGCATCTCGCTATTGACTAGACATGTGCCAAATGGCTGCTTGATACTCTTCATGCATACAAAGCAGGCTTGAGATGTATCCTTGCATATTTGGAGGTTCTATGCTATGATGAACTGAAATCTCCACTAACTAATACAGTAGCTCTCTAAAATAATGAGATTTTTCTAGTAACAGAACCTCTTTATCAAACTTAAAATAAGGAACCAGCTTGAGGTAAAAGTACCTTTATAACTGAAAATTTGGTTTTGTGCTGCGTGAATGGCAAAGGGCTTTTGTTTTGATAAGATCTGGACTCGTACAGTCAATATTTCTTATGTTGACTTAAAATGCTTTTGTTAGTAAGTGACTTTATAAATATTTTTAAAAAGAAAATATTTTGAGATAAATTTTGTATTTCCACTGCACCTTTAATGGTTTTTTAATTTGTCAAACTGTTGAGGTAGTGAATTTATGTTGCCATACCAAGATTACTATCAAACTGTTTTCATTCACCAGTGGGTGTGATTTTCTGCAAACAAGCAAGTAATTTCTTCTGTTGAATTTCCTGTTTGGAGTCATTATTTTGTCCTTTGCTTTTCTTGAGTGTTTAATACTTTTAGATTCTGTTTCAAAGCTAGTCTCCATGAGCTCTGGCTTGTGTCCTCAAGCAGCCTGTGTGTGTGTGTGAGAAAGAGAGAGAGAGACTGAACTCCTATTAACTCTGAAACTTTGATCAGGTAATGGACTCTGGGCCTTGTAAATCAAACTGCACATTGTGGCAGATACAGATCCATTCACTGTTGTTTTGCTAAGGCACTTCAGCATGGATTATGATATAGACATACTCCCCAGTTTCTGGGTCCTCATCTAAAGAGTAGCAGCAAATAGTGAAGTATCCAGAGCTTAGCCATCATCATTCCATGTTTCCTGAGTTTAAATTGAAGTAAAAGTAGAGTAAAAGACCATTTTATTTATTTTTTAAATCCCCTATCAGCAGAAAGTAATTAACTCAAGATCCACAATTAGCCTCACAGCAGTCCATATTAACCACCTCCAACCATCTTAGGTCTTTCAAAAGTGGCATGATTTTGAGATTATTTTGTGAAACAGAGAAGCTCATAATAACTAGCTTAAAAGACATTTGAGTGTGTGAGGTTTTCCTTTTTCTTTTTGTGTTAATATTTACACTCCCTAATGGTCATTTTCTGGTTTGCAAGTTGGAAAAAACAAATATTAGAAGAGAATGCTTTTGTACTACCTAGTGTAAAACTATATCTTTGGTAAGTCTAGAAGTAGCTGCTTTGCTTTAAACTGGAAATTTTATTATTTAAGTACTTACTTGACACAAAAGAACTAAACAAAATCAACCAAATATTCGAGCACATTGAGGAAAACCTAAAAGGCCTGCTCATCACCTTACTGGCTGGTAAAGTAATTGTTGGCTCTGCCTTGTTTACTTTTTTGGTTTGGTTTTGTTTTAAAAGGAATATCATTTGTATAGCATTCCTGCATAATTCAGATACTGCACAAAGCTTAACCCTGGGAATCTATTTTGTGGCTCTCTGAATTTTTTTATGCAACCTGCTTTTACAGGTTTAAATTACATTTTGTGACACTGTTTTTGTGGTTGAATTAGAAACTTTTTTTTAAGTTAAACCTGTGATAAGTAATTGTCACAGTTAGCGCCCTGGTACAATACTAATTTGAAGTGACATGTCCATACTGGCCCTCAGTAACATGAAGAAGCCTAACAGGTGTGAGGGGTGTGGCTTCCCATGGGCTCTGTTGAACTTCTAACCAGAGAAAAATAGCAGAAAAAGTGAAATGAACCTTGAATAAAGCTGTCAGCAGTAATTATCTCAGCAACACTTTGTGCGGAGATAAAATAAGCACTGATGCTTTTATAACCTGAACACACTGCATCCAAGATAGAGTTTTCAACCCATTTCTTATAAACTTCTGAATATTTTCAAGTGATATTTTCATAGAATGATAACAATAACAATTAACATAAAAGAAATTTTGGGAAACCATGCTTTTATTTTTATTTTAACACACGATTTCTTTTTGGTATTTGTTTGTTGTAAGTAATTTGGGTAGCATAAAATGTTTTTCTTGTTTGGTAACAGAAAACTTCTTAGCAAAGTTTTACTAAGCCATTATGCTATGAAATCTCAAGTACTATATAGAAAATTATATTCTTTTCTGGGAAAAGATACTTTCAGAATTAGAAAAATACTTGAAAGTTAGGTTTTCAGTTACTTTGAGAGGTGTTCAAGGCATTGGACTGACTGATATGAAACAGGAGAGCACAAATATGAGTAAAGTGCGTGAGCTGCAAGCCATCATATGAATGCTGCATTTCAGTGGAGTAGAAACCGGGAAAGATTTGATAAATCTCCAAGCACAATCCATTGTTATTTTCTTTGACAGCTTTAATTCATTTGAGAAAATTATTCAAATGATATGATGACTGAATTTCTTTAACCTGAGAAGTATAAAGAAATTAAAGGGCTGCAGACGCTAACTGTGCAAAAAGCATATGAGATTTTGTAACATAAGTTATTCTCTTTATTCTTTTCATCCTCTTTATGTTGCCTTAACATATAGTAATATATTTTACTTAATCTCATGACTTAACCTTATTTTCCTCATACTTCAGCTTTATCATGTTCTGGCACCCTGAAAATTAGAGATTTAACAAGCTAGCTAGTTAGGTTCACTTTTTAAGTAGGAGTTGATATCATTGAAGTCGACTTAAGTTAGTTCTAATTCTGTTATTTATTAGCTCTATGATTTTGGGCAAAAATAGGAATTTAATTTTTCTTATCTGTGGAATGGTAATGTGGCAATATGGCAGGTTCATTTTAAGAGAGGATAATAAAGATAAGGCATAGCAGCATAAAATAAGAGTTAGCGTGAGGCCAGGTGTTCACATCAGTAATCCTATCACTCTGGGAGGCTGAGGTGGGGGGGACTGCCTGAGATCACAGGTTTGAGACCAGCCTGAGCCAGATCGAGACCCTGTCTCTAAAAAATAGCCGGGTGTTGGGCAGCGCCTGTGGCTCAAGGAATAGGGCACTGAACCCATATACCAGGGGTGGCCGATTCAAGGCCGACCCGACCAAAAAAAAAAAACCTGCAAAATTAGCTGCGTGTTGTGGTGGGCACCTGTAGTCCCAGCTACTTGGGAGGCTAAGACAAGAGAATCACTTGAGCCCTAGTGTTTGAGGTTGCTGTGAGCTATGATGTCACAGCACTCTACCAAGGGTCTCATTTTGTCTCAAAAAAAAGAGTTATCATGGTCTATACTTTATTCACAAATCTAGATAGCTTAGAAAACTGCTAGCTTTATCAAAGCAGAAATCGTTTGCCTTGGCTGTATGCCTAGCACTCAGCCAAGTTATTGGCACATTATGATTGCTCAGTAACAGTTAAGTGCGTGAATAATAGTATTTTGCACTCAAATCAAATTTGGTACTGTCTCTTCCCTCAGAATTATATAGCAAAATTTATATCACATAAGTAGCTAGATAATATATAGATAAAGCTACATTAGAAAACTTTACAGAGGAGGAAATTGAGGCAGATTGTCCAAAGTCCAATAGCTATTCCATTTTGAGATAAGATTCCTCCTTCAGTAAGATACTACCATTTCCCTCCCCTCCTAGAACAACAGGTCTCCTCACCCACTGTACTCATTAAATCCTCAATGAGTAGAAATCTCCTACAGGGCTATGGCCCAGGAAGACTTCCACAAATGTAGTTTTGAGGTCTAGGAATTTGGCTTTTCCCTCAGTTGGGTCCAGCTTCTGGCCCACCCAAGTAAAATCTCTGCCTGTGACATCCCCACTGCCTCTGCCTACTCAGCTTCCACCTGGGATTCAGGTCCTCCCCTCAGGAACTAGCTGAACAAAAGATGCTTATTTTCTGGAAGATTTGTCTGCGTGTCACTGGGTATGATTGATTACCGAAACATCAAATGTTTTGGGCACAGAAAATTTTGAGGTGGGGAAGATTATTACAAGGCTTTCAGGAAGAGATTGAGCTGAATTATGAAGAAGTTTTCACTTGACTCATATGATTCTCACATACTTTTGAAGTGGGCAGGTGGAAAGGAATGGTGAGGAAAACTTAAACAAGAGGAATAGAATGAGCAAAAGCCAAGGAGTAGGCAGGTGTAAGGCCTTGAATCAATGACCAAACAGACCTATGTATAGTGTACAAAAGTAGTGAGAGGTAATATGTGGTAAGGTGGGCCAGGTTATATGGCCTTAAACTTGAACTGAAAAAATTGTTCCAGGTGAGAGAAAAGAACTTGGAAATCATCTCATCTAATTTTTCATTTTACAGGGAGTAAAACTGAGAGGAGAGAGTTGGTCAAGAGCCCATAATGAATGAGAGGCAGATTTAGGATTTTATCCCAGCCCTTTGATCTAAGTACAGTAGTTTTTACAGTCAGGAAATCATATTACAGGCAGTATTGATAGGAGAAAGGAGTCATCAGAGTATACCACGCAGCCTAAAGATGTAAAAGACATATTTGTTTTACTTTAACAGTGGTAACAGAAAAAAACATAGCTTACAGGCTGTGAAGTATATTTAGGCTGGAGAGCTGAATGTTCTCAGAAGGCTTAATTGGTCTCTCAAAGTCACCGCAGCAGACTTTGCTTTGGCCTCTGTTAGCCTATTGTCCCATCTTGTAATTTTGGTTAAATTCATCCCACAGGAATTTAATGGGAAACCTGCAGTAAGTTCCACTTTTGGACATCACTTTGTAACATACGCTTTAAAAAATCCCAGTCATAACCAGATAGTGATCGATGTTAGAAATGCTCCCTTAGAAGCTCTCAGAGCTACAATATACCTAAACAAACATACTTTCCACAAGGTTACACTGGCAAGAATGTTATGTGAGAAAAGATGAGAAACCCTTAAATAATTTATATAAACTTAATTAAATTTAATTAAATATTAGTCAACATCTTTTGGATATCTTTGCTATAGATAAGATCGTGTGATATACTGTATTTGGCTGCTCTGTGTATATTAAAACACATAAAGTTAAATGTACTTGACATAGCTGGTGGATAGCACTTAAATGATAACAATGCTGTCATCTTGACTTAGACTCTTAAAGTCAGAAATAATTGGGCATTGAAACTGAAAACACCTGGCAAGGAGCCAAAGATTAAGTGTTTCATGGTTTTTATTTTTTTTAAGTTAGAAAATTAAGTTCATTCTGCTAGGCACTTATCTTTTTATTGCTGTCAACATAGATATTATTTCCATTTCTCAGATGAGGAAACAAGAGGTCTTATAAGGTAAGCAGCTTCCCTGGGAAATGACACTAAATATCAAAGCCAAGGGTTCAAGGCCATGATGTCAGTATCCAAGTGCCTGACATCTGATAAGAACTTAATAAATATTTATTGAGTGATTAAATTACAGACTCTGAGTAACTATATCTGGTTAGTATAACTTAGCAACTAGCTCTGAAGTATCAGTAATTTGAGGAAGAAGGGTAGAGTTAAAGAGAAATCTGCGTGTGTTTCAGATCTTTCCTCTCAGATCTTTTTTGTTTTTATTCAGAGTTTATTGAAAGACATAAAAAAGCTCTACAAAAGTTAAGACAAGGCTTAACAGTAGAGGATTGGTGGAAATGGCTCACCCTCCTCTTGAGTCTTACTGAAATATATTTAATATGTTCTTTTCCCTCTTCTGCCCTCCACTAGAGGGTGCTCATAAGCAATTAAATAACTTAAGTAGTAGGGACAGGAACTGAGAAATAAGGACCATTTAAATTCACAGCATGGATCACTGGCCTCTGTGCAAAAGAGATGACTTTATTTAAAGTTATTGGTTCAACTGAAATTGCTTTGGCTTAAAGTTGCATTGTAAATAACGTCTTGTTCACCTGCCTGGGGGTAGCATTTTTATATAGGTAAACTAGACCATTTTCTCCAAATAGGTATTTGAGACACTATGCCACAAGACAGTATTAGGCTGATCTAAGAGAGTTATATTTTTTATTGTATAACTTATTGCTCTTTAGAAGTAGTCAGATATTCTGAAGTACCTCATGTATACTAAAGTATATGTCTTTAGTACATTCACTAAATCTATAAATAATAAGATCCAAGAATATTGTGATGTCTGTATATTTAGCTAATCAAAGGGTATCTTTGAATTTTGAATTTTGCTAATTCTGCTACAGTGAGCAACCCTTTATTTCCTTATTTAATAATCTGGTTTTAGGGACTAAGATGGCAATATAAGAAAAAAATGTGAACCACATCTTTTTGATAGAAAAAACTAAAAATAATCTTGGACTAGTATGGGGAAGCATTAAAGTGGACAATTACAATGGGGGAAAGCAGCATCAGGTGATTCTCTTTGATTTTGAGAGTCCCACCAGATTAAAAGAAAGAAACCAAAAAAGCAAGCCAAGAGCATTTTAAATTATTTTTATGTATATTCCCAAAAAAATTTTTAAAGAAGAATTGAGATAGTTAACCCAAGATACTTATAGGTATTTTGCAACTGTCACATCTTTATAAAAACATAAAGTTATTAGTAGAAAGACCAAGATGAGGAGTCAAGAAAACATGCTTAGGTATCATTAAATGAACATGAAACTTGGGGCGAACACCTTTACCTCTCCACACCTAAGTTTCTTTCCCTGTTAAGTGAGAGAATTGTATTAGATATCGTAAGAAGAAACTGCCTTTCATTTAGAATCTGTTGGGGATGGTGGGACTACTAAAAGTAGAAGTTGAAGAGTAGGTTGCTCATACCTTCTCTGATATCTTATCTCTGGGAATTCTCTTTAATTAGTTTAGAAGGGGGGGTGATGATTGGCAGGGAAGGGTATGGCAGCAACACTTAAATAGCTAAGCTTCAGGATCTGTGGTCTCCTAGTTGGAATACTAGCAATTGATGAATTCTGCAGAGCCTTCCATCTCTAATGTCTTGAGTCTAAAAGGAAGTCATCTATAGCAGCCACCCTTGTTTTTCTTCCAACTCTGTTGCTTACATGGTAGCATTTGTGTTGCTGTATATAGCAAAAGCCTCAGAATTTGTTACTGTTTGTATTTATTTCATTAAACCCTACCAACTTGCCAAATCAATTGAGGGAATATAACACAGCAAGGCCAGGCAGAGAAAACAGTTCTCTGAGCTATTTACACAGGAGTTTGTAGATAATTGATCTTGACCTGCGCATCTCTTTTAATATTATGCCACTGGTTCCAGAATATTATTAGTCACTTCCTTTTTAACAGTGTGGATTTTTTTTTGTGAAGTGACTAAACTGCTATTTAACCCTGCTACAAGAATGTGGCAATGGGCTAGTCCAGACAAGTGGATGTACACTTGGTAACTAGCATTCTTAATAAGCTTGCTTGAACCTGCCACAAATTAAAGCTCTGTGTGACTTTTCTAGCACATAAGTGACTTTAAAAAAAAAAAAAAGGAGGAAAGTAGGAAAAAGGGGAAAAGGGGGGGGAAAAGCTTAGATTATAAATAAGCCTTTTTGATTTGAACTTTGGTTGGGAGTAAATGAAATTTTAGCCTCATGACTCAGTTTGGTTTAAAACTATCTCAGTAATCTGTTTAGCTGAACAGTGAGCATCTGAACATTTTAAAATAGGTTTTACAACAGTCACATTCAGGACTTCTTATTCCTCAAAGGCTTTGTGTTAGAAGTGTGATATAATAAGAAACACCATGGCCTATGGAGTTAATTTTGGTTTGCCACTTAGTAGCTGATTTATCTTGAATAGCTTACTTTACCACTCTACGCCTGTTTTGTGGTTTATACAATCATAATAATCTTTAATTTACAGAGTTGTCATTTATGATAAACATATGTTAAGTACTTACTATGTATGCCTGATGAATTGATGGTTTCCAGGAGTAGCTATTTTAATGAAGCCAAAGAAATAATTATTGTTTATCAGACTATAGGAAAAGATATACTAGAGCCTTAATATTAGTATCAACATTAATGTTAATGTTTGATTAGATTATTTTTAAAAGATTGTGAGATAAAACTGCCTGAGTTTTAATTTTGGAGTACCTGTGTGACCTTGGTCAAGCTTCTAATCTGTAAGGTTTAGTAACCTCATCTTTAAAATAGGGATTACAATCCTTACCTGGCAGGGTTATTGTGAGAATTAAGTGGAGTAATGCATATAAAGTACTACATATAATAAGAATACATATTAAGGTCTTTTTTTTGAGACAGAGTCTTACTATGTTGCCCAGGCTAGACTACTGTGGCATCAGCCTGGCTCACAGAAACTCCTGAGCTCAAGCGATCCTCCTGCCTCCCGAGTGGTTGGGTGTATAGGCACTTGCCACCCAGCCCAACTGATTTTTCTATTTTTAGTAGAGATGGGGCTGACCATCTCTTGCTCAGGCTGACCTCAAACTCCTGAACTCCTACCTCCACCTCCCAGAGTGCTAGGATTACAGGAATAGCCACCACGCCCGGCCTCATATTAAGCTCTGAATAACAATTATTATTAAATATTTTTTAAAATACTAAGTGGCTTCATGGGTGTATGTATACATATTTAAGAACTTATCAAATTTTAAACAAATACGTATAGTTTATTATAGGTGTATACTTTAATAAAGCAACACTCAGTGCTGTGAATATATACATTTTTATCTTCATATTATATATTATATTGATTTTATTCAGTGCTAATACCCAGTAGCATTCCCAAACCAGGATGGAATTAATTATTTTGGTACCTTATTAGGATGATGACAAGCTTGAGATATGGTTTTTAAAAAACTTTTCTTACATTAGTGTTTCTTGTGTTTGTTTTTGTGACAGAGTCTTACTCTGTCACCCTGGGTAAAGTGCTGTGGCATCATATTTTAAACTCTCGGGCTGAAGTGATCCTCTTGTCTCAGCCTCCCAAGTAGCTAGAACTAGCAGCACGCGCCAGAACACCAGTTTGTTTATTTTTAGCATAGCAATGGTCTTGCTCTTGCTCAGGTGATACACCCACCTTGGCCTCCCAGAGTGCTAGGATTACAGGAATGAACCACTGTGCCTGGCCCATATTCGTGTTCTTTTTAAAACACAAGGGAATCATATTTTACAAGCTGATTGGAAAAAAAAGAAATACAGAAAGTAAAGCCATAGTTTCAGACTTGTTCAGTTGTATATGCTCCATGACAAGAAGCCTGCTGTTGTTTAACTGAATCCCCTTACTGACATATTAAGATCATAGCCCAGTAGATCTGACAGGGATCTGAGGGGTCATTTGGTAGGTCACCTTCATATTTTACAGAGGAAGATATTAAGGCTCCTGGTGACTGACTCAAGATCCCATAATTCAGATCTTCTAAATTACAGTGTAGTACTCTTAAAATATCTTAGTTTGTACCATTAGTAATTAGGCAGAAAGACAGACTACAAGCATGTATTTGGAAGAAAGTCAAAATTTGGCAATGAAATAAAAAATACTTTAAGGACTAATTCACAGCCCTTCACTGAGGACCACAGCTAAAATAATAATTCTATGTTTTACTAACAACTTGTGAGAAATAGTGATTGATGGGTCATGATGGTTTACAGGAGTTTTCTTTTGCATATTTTCTTAATGTTTTATTTCAATATGTTTATAAAGAAAACATTATGTGCTTTGTTAGTTATATAAGAGGAAACATTGAAAAGATTCTAAAATTTCACAGAAGTGCTTTTTGGCTTGTCTGTCCTTTTGAATAATAGTAATTATTATTCATGAAAATTAGTTGCATCTGTACACATTGCATGGTTTAGCAGTTCATAAGTTTTTGGTCTCAGGATCCCTTTGCAGTTATAAAAAAGTCATCAAAGACCTCAAAGAGCTTTTGTTTATATGGATTATATTCACTGACATTTACCATTTTGAAAATTAATATTGAGAAAAAATATTTAATTAAGATAGTAAAACCATTACATGTTAATATAAATAGCACTTTTATAAAAAGTATTTGTATTTTCTAAAAATTTAGTGAATAATAGACTGAGATTGTTTTACGCTTTTGCACATCTGTTTAATGTCTGACTTAATAGAAGACAGTTGGATTCTCAGATCTTTCTTATGCATTAAACCTGCATATTTCTTTGGTTGAAGAAATCTGTCCTGACACAGAATTGTGGTTGGAAAAAGGAAGAGTATTTTAATAGTCTTTCCAGATAATTGTAGAAATTCTTTAATACTAAAGTAGAATTTGATGAGTAGTAGTTTCTAAAAGTTAATTTCAGTGGGCATCTTAAGCCAGCATGCTTAAATATAGAATACTTTTTATACTTTGATATAGTAAGATACATCAGTTTGCCTCACACTTTGAATAGAAATTTTACCCATGTGTAGTTTTATAACATCAGGCATTCACTGTTTATTTGAAGAATATCGGTCCTCTAAGTTATACAGATTTTTAAAAATGTTAACACATTTCATTATATGATGTGAAAAAGAATGTATTTGTTAATAGTACCACCACCAATCTCATTAGAAAAGTCTTTAAGCACTGAAAAGCTTTCAAGTTCATGATAGCTGATCATTTTTTTTTTTAATTTTTAATTTTTACTTGAAAACTCAAATTTTATCATTGGCAATTAATGCTATCAGACCTATTTCTTGAAGTGGAGGGCTCACTTCATTCATTTTGGAGAAAAAGCCTGCCAGATACAGATAGGGTATCATTAATCCAAAAACTCAAAATCTAAAACTTTTTGAGCACCAACATCATTTCAGATTTTAGGATCTGGGCTGCTCAGCTATTATGATTGTATATTCCAAAATCCAACCACTTTTGGTCTCCAAAATTGTGGATAAGGAGTACTCAACCTATACCCAGATCCCAATAACCAGTTTGTCTCCTAGTCATTTGTTTAAGTAGTAATGGTGTTCCATGAGAAGAGTGCTGTTTCAGCCCACAACTCAAACACAAGTACTTTTTCCTCAATACAGTCATCATGCTTTGGTATGAAGCATAAGTGCTTTATTCATATTTTACACTTACCACATAGAATATTAGAAGACATGTATTCAAGAGTCAAAATTTAGTGAAAATTAATAAGTTTTATTTATTCAACAGGGGCATTTTTAAGTGAAACTGATAATTTTACAGTGAGTAATGGCATTGGAGATTTCAGCATGGGTTTAATGCCATTACTTTGATTTGAGATAGCAGTAGATTTACCCACCATTGCTTTTTTGACATCAGTATAAAAATAAAGTGAAAAAAGTCAAATACCATCTAAGTATTATTATGAAATAATATCGACCTTGTGGAACTCAAGAACCCTTTGTCTATAGATCATACTTTGAGAATCCTTGGCATAGTATGTTCCTAATAGTAAATGCCTTATGTAAGAAGTAAAGAAAAACCTCAAATGAGCTTTAAGAGTGAGTATTCACTCACTAACAGAATATGTGCTATGTGGCAAGTTTGTTCTCTTTTATGCCATCTTCACATAGAGGAGGAAACTTAGGTCTAAGATGTAAAATATTGAATGAAGTGAGTAATAGAAATGAATTTGAGCTTGGGACACTGACTTTTTTTTTTTTTTTTTTGAGACGCAGCCTCAAGCTATCCCCCTGGGTAGAGTACCATGGCATCACAGCTCATAGCAACCTCCAACTCCTGGGCTCAAGCGAGTCTCCTGCCTCCGCCTCCCAAGTAGCTGGGACCACAACGCCCGGCCATTTTTTGGTTGCAGCCATCATTGTTGTTTGGCGGGCCCAGGCTGGGG
>CAUYQV010091529.1:0-14641 GCA_963574575.1 Galagoides demidoff
GTGTTAGCTCCTGCATCTTAAAGAAATTATTGACCCCAAATATTGCATAGGGTTAAAGAGAAGAAATAGAGATAAAATATGCTTTAAATAAAAAGATATAATTGAAGCAATGCCAAAAATACATTACTGGGATCTGATCAAACTAAAAAGCGTCTCCACAGCCAAGAGCACAGTACATAAAGCAAGCAGACAGCCCTCAGAATAGGAGAAGATATTTGCAGGTTATATCTCTGACAAAGGTTTAATAACTAGAATCCACAGACAACTCAAACATATTAGCAAGAAAAGAACAAGTGATCCCATCTCAGTGTGGGCAAGGGACTTGAAGAGAAACTTCTCTGAAGAAGACAGGCACACATGATAAAATGCTCATCATCCTTAATCATCAGAGAAATACAAATCAAAACCACTTTGAGATGTCGTCTAACTCCTGTAGATTAGCCCACATCACAAAAATCCCAAAACCAGAGAGATGTTGGTGTGGATGTGGAGAAAGGGGAACACTTCTGCACTGCTGGTGGGAATGCAAACTAATATGTTCCTTTTGGAAAGATATTTGGAGATCACTTAGGGATCTAAAAATAGACCAGCCATTCAATCCTTCAGTTCCTCTACTAGGTATATATTCAGAAGACTAAAAATCACTTTATAACAAAGATATTTGCACCAGAATGTTTATTGCAGCCCAATTCATAATTGCAAGTGCCCATTGACCCTTGAATGGATTAATAAATTATGGTATATATACACCATTGAATATTATGCAGCCTTAAAGAAAAATAGAGACTTTACCTCTTTTATGTTTACATGGATAGAGCTGGAACATATTCCTCTTAGCAAAGTATCTCAAGAATGGAAGAAAAAGTATACAATGTACTCAGCCCTACTATGAAACAAATTTATAAACACCCACACTACCATATGAAAGCTTATAACCCAACTACAGCCCAAGATGAAGGGGAAAGAGGAGCAGGAGGGAGGGGAGGGAGGAAGATGAGTGGAGGGAGAGTAATTGGTGAGACCACCCCCTACAGTGCATTTTACAAGAGTACATGTTAAATCTACTAATTGTAGAATATAAATGTCTTAACACAATAAGAAGATGCAATGAGAAAATGCAATGAAGGCTGTGTTAACCAGTTTAATGAAAGTATTTCAAATTATATATAAAACCAGCACATTGTAACATTGTACCCCATAAATGCACATAATTGCATTAATGTACACAGCTATGATATAATTAAAAAAAAATACTATTGGAGAGCATACAAGAGGAAAGAATAATGAAATCTTCCTGAGGGGTATAGGAGGATCTGTGAGGGCCCAGTTTAGGTTAGTGGTGAATTTTCCAGTTAGCTTCAATTTCTGATGTCAAATAAATGAGGTACAACTATAGTTTTGAAAGATTACTAGTTGGAGATTTATCTTGATTATTTTTCTGGGATTTTAGCCTGTTTTGAATGAAAAGTAGTCATTGTCATAGAAAAATTGAAAGTGCAGCTGCGTTTCTAAATTTTGTATGAAGAAATTTGAACCCCTCAGAAGAAATCCCTTCTATGTAGTTATAGACTCATTTTATATAAAATCATGTATTTGAGTGCTAAGTGAAGATAGTACAAAAATACTGTCTGTACTGCCTTATGTAATATGAAAATGTAAATAATTTTATAGAAACTTAATTTCATATATAGTAGGTACATATCTGAGAATAATTCCATGAAAAGGCACCTTGAGTCCACCTAAAACTAGGTCAGGCCCTCAGGGTAAATTGTAAAAATTTATACTAGAATTTAAAGAATAAATTTATTTATAAACTATGTTCTGGTTAAGGAAAAATAGTGAAAATTGAGTGTTTTATTGCATAATTTTTTGTATGGTAGCACATTTTCATTTTTTTAAAAACACTTTTTATTTGTACAATATTCATTGCTGGACAAGGCCTTGCAGTCTTCATGTGCCTCATAAATATTATCTCTGTATAGAGTGAATTGTATTCAGGGAAGATCATTCTTTTTTTTTTTTCCTTCTTCTTTGCCGTTTTTTTGGCCAGGGCAGATTTGAACACACCACCTCTGGTATATCAGGCCAACACCCTACTCCTTTGAGCCACAGGCACTGCCTCACGTTTTCATTTTTTAAAACTACATATTTAACTTTTATAGTATAGGAGCACATCATTTTTACAAAAAAATTAGGGTGCTTCATCAGTTTTTCTCAGCCCCTCTTAGTACTTTGATAGATGAGTCATTCTGAAGCACTTTTTGTGTTGTTCTTGTTTTTCTCATGTATCAGAGCCTTTGAACGTCAACCCAGCTGTTCTCTATCGTCACTTTAATCCATTTCATGAAATCTTTTGAATGATTTTCAGATTTACTTTATAATTGAATTAATTTGTCTTGTGTTTGTTGAAAAAACAGTCTTTGTTATTGGATGGGCATATATATTTAGACGTAAGTATTAAACAACCTTTGGGTTAGAACTAATTTTGTAGAGTCATTTCATTAGCATTTTCATTTTGTGATAGCTTTTGTTTCCCTGTGTGTTCCTTAACTGTGAGAACTGTTGTGGATTAATATAGTTTTAACACTCAATAGAACATTTCAGTTAATTATGTATTTTTGTATAGTCCTTCATAAAAATTAATCCTAGAAACCAGCCAGATTATGACAAAAATGATGATGCCTATCCCTATGACAGTGATAGTGGCTGCCATTTGCGAAGCTTCTATTCTCTGTCTACTCTGGTTGCTATATAGTAATTCTTATCATAACCTGAGATGTTTATCATCTGATTTCATGGAGAAAGAAATTGAAGAAATTGGGTGGTGCCTGTGGCTCAGTGAGTAGGACACGGCCCCTTATACTGAGGGTGGTGGGTTCAAACCCAGCCCCAGCCAAAGTGCAATAAAAAAATAGCTGGGCATTGTGGTGGGCGCCTGTAATCCCAGCTGTGCTCGGGAGGCTGAGGCAAGAGAACCGCCTAAGACCAAGAGTTGGAGGTTGCTGAGCTGTGACACCATGGTACTCTACCGAGTGCAACAAAGTGCGACTCTTGTCTCTAAAAAAAAAAAAAGAAATTGAAGAAATTCATAGAGGTGATGGGTATTGTCAGGGTAAAAGACCTGCTATGGTAATGCTCAAGTTTGTACTCTTTTTACTATACTATATCCTTTTATTGTTGTAAAGCATTTACTTTGGAGCTTTCACTTATAAATTAAATTATATATTTTTGGTGTTATATAATAAAAAGCTTATAAAAATTTGAATAGCTTACAGTTGTTAATTATTAATAATTTTGCAAAAGAATGTTTCTTATTCCTGCTTGTTATTGAGAAGTAGTTCACAAATACTCCTGCTTCAGCTGATTCGAGTTAAAGTGGGATGGAAGATGTTGAATTGATGAAATTGGATTTTTACAACAATAAATCATATAGTGTATGTTTTTAAAAATTGTTTTAAAAATTGAAATATATCCAATTCTAATAGCTTATTATTTTCAAAGAGTGATTGCGCACCATTTCCCAATGACCACTTAAAGGAAACCTATGATTGCCATTGAAATTGTAGTTATTTTACAGTATTATTTATGTATAACCCATTGCTTTAAAAAATCAGATTGCAGATTTGGTATATGCATCACTTGAAATGAAAGAAATGTAGATATTTTACAGCTTTCTATAACTGCAGAATCTAGAATTTCAGATACCAGTTTTGATTTAGCCTGTGGTGAATTTTTCAGTTCTTTAAAAAGTATTCTTTGTTACTCAAAGAGTAGCTTTGATAATGACCTATGTTCAAAGATGGTGTCAATACTTTTTAAAAAAAAGATTCTCCTTACCAGTAAACAGTAAATGAAACAGGAGTCCCCAGTTAGTCTATTAGGCACACAGGGCTGTGTGGCTTTCTTGAACTGTGCCTGCTGAATCAGTAAAACTTCAGAAGTTATTGCTTTGTAACTTTGGGGATTTTCTTGGGGACCGGTCCTCTAGCATGTATGATTAAACAATACATTCCTTATATGTAGGTATAAGGTGTCACTGAATTGTCTTTTAGATTTAGATCTTTTGGTTTCTTACATTCTCTTCTAAGAAAAACGATGTGATTGCATTCTTTAAAGTTGCCAGTTTCTTACAAGTTATTATGTCACATACATAACATTGTATTTTTGGTACAGCACGTCCTCAGGGACTTCCCTTTCTCAGCATGTTTCAAAACTACCAAACCTGCTGAGGCATTAAGCATACTTGATGAGCTCTGAGGAATATGGCACTTGCTATATTGAAGCACATCACCCAGACATCATGTTTGGTTTCCTGCTTTGAACACACTTTTGTCTAGCACTAAGGCAGGCGTTAAGGTAGTATGAGTTGGGCAATGATGCACATAAGAGAAATTACATTTTGATCCCATCCAATGACCCTATGCCCTGAAGCCTGAGGACTGATCTTTTGTAATTCTTGCCTACTACATGTAATTACAGTTATAATCATATTTATGTATATCCCTATACCTAAACCAAGTTCATATAGGGAGAATTTTAGGTCAGTTTTATATAATCTTAAAAAATCCTCTGAACCTCTTAGATAATTTATGTATTTTACTGCTTCAGATACTAATATGTACAAACAGGAAATGAAAATGTAAGCTCCTCCCCATACTGTTTTAGAGCTGTGAAAATTTTTCAAAAGCAACATCAACAAGTCACCAAAGCATATGTCTGCTGTTTTGTTTGTGTCCCCATCTTCTTACTAAAAGCAGGGTTGTTTTGTTTTGTTTTAATGGCTCTAATGATCCTGCTTCTTTAATTTCTTTCTCTTATTCACATTCTTTGATAAACGTTTTTGTCTTTTCTCACTTCTACTTTACTTTTCTACCCTAGATTTCCTTTTCTGTCTTTATGTTTGTGCCTGTTTTGTATCACTGTCAGCTTTTCTTTGGCACTCTAGTGAGATGCTGTTCAGAGTGAGTTCATTAGGTACTTAGCCCTGCCACCTAGCATCTTAGAGTCAAAACATAAAATGTTGAAGTGGATTAGCTATAGAGAGTAATGATAATTTAGGTAATTAAGGAAATATAGACTAGTTAAATTGAAAACAAAGTAAACTCCATGATAGAAATGAGGATTTAGGAAAAGGAAATGCCCTGGTATATATAGCCTTTCTATATGAAGTATTATAGGAAGTACAGAATCAAATTCGTGACAGTTAAAAGCTTTCTAAATGGATTTTACTATATTTTCATAGGAAATTGTATGAAAGGAAGAATGAATGAATGTGTTTTGTGTAATGGTGAGAAAACAAGGAACTGTGGGAATTTCATTTTAATCTTTAAGGACCTGGGATGGATGTGAAGGAAATCCACCCGTTCTGGAGCTGGACTCCTGCATTCATTGAGTAGAAAGAGGATGTGTTGTGTTCTGGAGGTAAAGAGGATAATCAAAGGATACCACAGTGGAAGATTTCAGGACGAAGAAGATGAAACATAGACTTACGTGTAGCTTCTTATAAAATGGGAAGTCAGTGGAAGTAAAAGCAGAAAAGAAAAATAAATGAGGCTGTTGCTCATAAAACTTAAGTTTTTAAAAGATGGGTAGTAATTGAAAGTAAAGTATACATGACTAGCACTTTTTATACATAATGGAATCCACAACCACTTGTGAATGTATTTTTAAAGGTGTTTTTAGATTTTAACTCCTATTTTCCTTTTATTCATAGGCACTTTAATTTTTATTTATTTATTTATTTTTTTGAGAGAAGAGTCTTACTTTCTTGCCTGCAGTAGAGTGCTATAGTGTTGTAGCTCACAGCAAACTCATACTCTTGGGCTCAAGAGATCCTCTTGCCTCACCCTTCCAGGTAGCTAGGACTATAGACGCCAGCCACAATGCTCTGCCATTTTATTTATTATTTATTTTTTATTTTTAGAGACGGGGTCTCGCTCTTGCTTAGGCTGGTCCTTAACTCCTGAGCTCAGACAGTCTACCTGCCTTGGCCTCCCAAAGTGCTAGGATTACAGGCATGAGCCGCTGTGCCCAGCCTGCACTTACACTTTTATCAGTATTTCTTTTTTTGTTTTAATTCAGATTAAAATGAGGGGCAAATGTTTAGGTTCCATTGTTTTTGTTTGTAGTTGAGCCCTTCACCCAGAGAGCGCACTGAACACGCTCACATTGTGCCCCTTAGATGAGATTCTGTCAATCAACCCTCACTCTTCCCCTTTCCTCTTCCTGTCCTCTCCTGTCCCCCTCACTAGAATATACTTGTGTTTTTCTGTCATGTGGGTGTGTAGTTGTATATAGTGGTTTCATATTAGTATTGAGTACATTGGATACTTGTTTTTCTATTCTTGTGATATTTTAATAAGAAGAATATGCTTCAACTCCAGGTAAATACAAAAGATGTAACGTCTCCATCTTTTTTTGGCTGAATAGTATTCTGTAGTATACATATACCACAGTTTAGTATCCATTCACGGGTTGATGGGCATTTGGGTTGATTCCACGTCTTGGAGATTGTGAATTGAGCTGTTATAAACATTCTAGTGCAAATGACATTATGATAAAATGATTTTTTTTTCTTTTTGGTAGATACCTAGTAATGAAATTGTGGGATCAAAAGGAAAGTCTGCTTTTGACTCTGAGGATTCTCCATACTTCTTTCCATAGAGGCTGTATTAGTTTGCAGTCCCACCAGCAGTGCAGAAGTGTTCCCTTCTCTTCATATCCACAACAGCATCTGCAGTTTTGGGACTTTGGGATGTGGACTAACTCACTGGGGTTAGGTGATATCTCAGGGTGGTTTTGATTTGCACTTCTCTGATGATCAGGGACAATGAACTTTATTTCATACTTTTGTAGGCTATTCATCTGTCATCTTCAGAGAAGTTTCTGTTCAAGTCTCTTGCCCACTTATAAATGGGGTTGTTTGCTGTGTTCCAGAATTGTTTTTATTCCTTAAAATTGTATTGCCTATTTGGATTTTTTTCTGGTTCCATATGAAAAAAAGTCCTATTTTTTAAAGCTCTTATAAGTATCACGTTGGTGCTTTGACGGGGATTGTATTAAATCTGTGGATCACTTTGGGTATGTTGTTTAGCGATGTTGTTTCTTCCCAGCCACAGCAAGATATGTTATTTCATTTGTTAACAATATCTTCTACTGTTTCTTTTCTCAGGGTTTCGTAGTTCTCTGTATAGAGAACCTTCACTCCCTTTGTTAGATATATTCTCAGCTATTTCGTTTTCTTTGAAGCTACTGTGAAGGGTATTATGTCTTTGATTTGATTCTCAGTTTGACTGTTGCTGGCATAAATGAAGGCGACTAATTTGTAGACATTGATTTTGTACCCTGAGACATTACTATATTTCTTGATCACTTACTTCTAAGAGTCTTGTAGTTGGGTCCCCAGGGGTTTCCAGGTATAAGATCATATCATCCACAAATCTCAAGAGGGTTAACCTCTTCTGTCTCCTTTTGAATACCTTTGATCTCCTTCTCTCACCTGGTTGCATTGGCTAGGACTTCTAGCACTATGGTGAATAGCAAGGGTGGTAAGTGGACGTTCTTGTCTGGTCCTAGTTCTAAGTGGAAATGCTTTCAGTTTGTGAATGTATTTTTAAGAGATGCTTTTTGAGTTGTTGGACACCTATGCCTTATGGTATTGTGGATATTTTATATTTTTCACTCAGTGTCATTGATTAGTTCCTTGTATTTTCTGAATTAAATGTATTCTCAAAGTAGTAAGTTTTCTACCAAGGCAACTATGTTATTTAATTATTGACATCTATGAAAAATACATTTTTCAATTAATAGGAATATAACGTGAGGGAATAAGATCAAAAAAGAGAAGAGAATTGTTCTGGAAGTATATTGAGAATTAGGGAAGGAAGTGGCTGCAATTTTGAAACAGATATGGTAGCTTATATAGAATTGGAGATAAATTGAAAATAGCTAGAGAACAAAAACTTGTGGATAATAATAGTTTTGCAACTTAGAAGGAACCTTTCTTCATTTGTGGTAATACTCAGTACTTTGAACATTACTGCTTACATGGGTGTATTCCTATCTTAAAAGTCATTGAACTGTATAAAGTACAACTGAAACTTATTATTTCCACATTTTGCTGCATGTGAATTATATCTGAACTTTTTGATGTAGAAAAAAACACTTGAATTCTAATGGGAGCTTCAGACTGAGATATTGTTTTTATTTTTATTTTGTTTATTATTTCTACTAGATATACACCTAGCACCATCTTTGATGCTACTTTTAAAATGTTCCTTCTAGTGATACCGTAGGAAGAAGAACTAGTCAATATATTTAATGTATAACTGTTGTGAGCTGAAGTTTCCCAGTACTAACTAACTTCTGTTTCAGATTCCTGCTGTTGCTTCTGCACTATCAGTTGGTGTCAGCAGGGGGTTAACAGCACTCAATTTAACCTTGCTATTTGCATTCTGTTTTGAATTTTTTTCCCCTTACTTAACTTCTTCTATGGATTCCTTATTTTAAAGATGGTGCATGCACCATGGAGTCTGTACAGCGAAAGACTGTAATGCAGATAAATACACAATAAAAGGACATTGAAAGATCGACCTTTTTTTTTCTGGGAGAATAGAAGGCATCGCTGTGAAAAATTTTTGGAACAAGAGAAAATTGAGTAAGCCTATTTATGCTATTTTTTTTTTGGTGAAGATTTAGACTTGTTTAAAATACATGTGAACTGGGCGGAGCCCGTGGCTCAAAGGAATAGGGCACTGGCCCCACATACTGGAGATGGCAGGTTCAAACCTGGCCCCGGCCAAACTGCAAAAAATTAAATAAAATAAAATACATGTGGACTATGTAAGTATGGATTAATTATAGGTTATTTGTCCAAATAGAGGGGTATCTCTGTGAATGTTGTGCTTGTAGCCCATGGGGAGAGGGCATCTTACCAGAAGTACTTCCTCTCCTTCCCCCGTACTAAAACTATAGAATCTGTTATGACTTGAGATGGCATCAATTTCTCCCCTCTCACTGACCCCACCCCTCCATCTTGGCCCTTTTATCCTGTAAATTCTGAGCTCTTCCTGTTCAAAACAGTCTTTTAAAAAAAAAAAAAACCCACAGTCTTTAGCATCAGGATAGGGTTATTAGAGGGGTACTTAAACCTTAGACCTCTCCCTTCTCTTCCCTATCCACCATGGAAACCATAACCAGGTCCTTCTGGAATCCTGGTGAATTTAAAGACTCACTGCTCTTATGAGTGGTCTTTGTCTTTCTGTGAATGGGTATTGAGTAAAATACAAGGTTGGTAGAAATGACAAAGGAGGACTGGTTTACATTCTGGAGATCCTGTAAAAACAGGAATAATGAGGTGCTTGTAAGGTGAACAGGAAGGAAAGCCCAGCTTCCCACTTGCTCTGCATCTAGTTTCCTTCATTTCCAACCACCTTTTATACAGCTCCACCACACTTTTCTCCTAGGCTGTAACCTGAGATTCCACTAGTTTCATCCTCATGTGTCAGGCACTCTGAAAAGGATGCCACCGTGAAAGCAACAATGTAAACATTTCCAGTGGAGTTAAGGAGACCCAGATCCTACTCTGCATTCTCATTACACTAGATAGAGACTCTGAAAGCTTTTCTTCACAGATGGATTGCTTTGGTGATCATGGAGTATAATAATCCAGGGATTATACAGTAATAGTATCATAGTCTACTTTTGTGCTAGGATGACATACATCCTGGTTTACATCTGTTTTCCCAGTAAAATTATTAATTATTTTAAATAATTGCATCCCATTTTACTGCCTAAAAGTTTGGATGATACATTATATGGTCACTGTAATCATAACAAAAATGGACTTCTTAATCCATGGACATTGTGTAAAAAAGCCCAAAATGTAAACTTGTGGCATTAAATATTTCAAAGTTAAAGCGGTGGTGGTGATGTTTAAAAATATTCTAAATGTAGATGTTCACAGAATATTCTTAAAAACAAAGAAGTTCTTTGTTCAAGAATTCTAATTCCTTCATAATACCTATAGCACCACACATACAATCAGTGTAAAATAACCACCTAAAACATTAAGTCAAATGTAATGAGATAGACTGGGCACGGTGGCTCACCACCTCCGACTACTATGGGAGGCCAAGGGCGGTGTATTGCCCTGACCTTACAGGTTTAGGACCAGCCTAAGCAAGAGCGAGATTCCCATCTCTAAAAATAGCTGGGTGTTTTGGCAGGTTCTTGTAGTCCCAGCTACTTGGGAGGCTGAGGCAGGAGAATCACTTGAGTCCAAGAGTTTGAGGTTGCTGTGAGCTATTATGCCAAGGCATTCTACTAAAAGTGATAAAGTGAAACTCTGTTTCAAAAAAAAACAATAAAAAGGAGTAATGATCTAAAATCTTCATAACAGAATACTTAAACATTTCAGTTAAGAATTTTAGCTTTGACTTGGTTTCCAGAGCGCAGTGGTTATGGGGCACCAGCCACATACACAAGGTTGGTGGGTTTGAAGCTATCCCAGGCCAGCAAAAACAACAACAACTGCAACAAAAAAATAGCCAGGTGTTGTGATGGGCGCTGTAGTCCCAGCTACTTGAGACAAGAGAATCACTTAAACCCAATAGTTGTAGGTTGCTGTAAGCTGTGACACTACGGTGCTGTACTCAGGGCGACATAGTGAGACTGTCTCCCCCCCTCCCCCCCCCAAAAAGAACCTGGAGATAAATGTTTCACAGTTATCTCTTTTTATTTACCTTTTTAAAAGATTACTTTATTTACATTATTCTGCAAATTTAAATGTATAGGTATGAAGTTGAATAAATAAATCATGTTTTAGTGAGAAAACTTTTCCAACCAACGATTGCTAATATGCTATTAAATCCTACTTAAGAGAGATACAGACTTCAGTTATTAAAGTTAATAGCCTCTAGCTGCCTCACCTTGCCTAAGTCTAGGACATTAAGCATGCAGAAGCCCTAATTTAATTATTACCTGTTAATATTGGCTCTAAGTTCACATTCCTCTCCTTTTAGGATAAAACGTCAGTGATAAGCCAATTAAAAATCACGATCTTCCTACTCAAAACACCAGGCTGCTAACTACACCCACAGTATACAGATCTCCGGGGATTTGGAAAATGGAACCAACTGCCTCTTTCCTTTAGAGCAGTGGTTCTCAACCTTCCTAATGCCACAATCCTTTAATACAGTTCTCATGTTGTGGTGACCCTCAACCATAAAATTATTTTCATAACTAATTTTGCTACTGTTATGAATTGTAATGTAAGTATCTCAGTGTTAGAAAGGATCCCTCTAATCCAGCGGTTGTCAACCTGTGGGTCGCAACCCCTTTGGGGGTCTCCTGCATATCTGATATTTACATTATGATTCATAACAGTAGCAAAATTACAGTTATGAAGTAGCAATGAAAATAATTTTATGGTTGGGGGTCACCAGTGGAACTGTGTTAAACGGTTGCAGCATTAGGAAGGTTGAGAACCACTGCTTTAGAGATTGCTAAATTAAGGCAACTTATTATTTTTGTTCATTTATCATTCAAAATTTAAAAATCTTTAGGTTATATAGAGATTACATTTTTATTTCATATATTTATATACCTTAATAACCATTAGAGAAATACAGAATTATGTTATTGTAAAATAATAATAGGTAAAGGTAAAAAGAAATCTATATCTGATTCCTATCTGGACATTATGAAATGTAATAAAACATCCGAGAATGTGGTGCAATAAGAAGGTGAGCTTATCATAAAATCCCATTGTTATGCACTGTGCAGTTGATTTATAGGAGCTTATTAGAAACTTTGTCCCTGTCCCCTCCTGATATATGTATGATTCTACCGAAATCTAGTTTTTATCAGTTCACCCATAGAAATCAAACTCTGGAAAACCAAGTTTTCCTAACCAAACTCACAAAAGATTGATTTATAAACTGGTAAATCACTTTTAATTTACTTTAAGAATGCTACCTGATCCAAAAACCAGAACAGTATATCTCATGGTTTTGAGTTTCCATTACTCTCAGTGTAACGCAGACACTGTAGTTAATACAAACGTGGGAAACATTTAGTTCCTATCCTCGATTAGTTTATAATCTAGTGAGAGGATTTAGACAATAATACATAGAATACAAATACGTGAGTGTTATGTTGTGGTTAAATATATAGGGTAGATCCTCTTACATGTGTGAGGAATACCTTTGTAGTTAGGAAGCCAAATTACATTTTGTTGGATATGTTTTAAGGGCTATTTTTGTCAGACCTCATTATTGAATAATAAGTTATCTTTCTTTTTTTTTTTTCTTTTTAAGTTATCTTTCTGTTTTCTCTTTGTGTTTCTGTGTAGAGAACCAGAATCTGTCTATAATTAGGACGGCTTTGCTCTTGAATATGCTCTAGAGACTTTATACAAAATTTTAAGGTCTTAATGTGTCTAGGTCCATAAAAAGTCCACTCTCACTGCTGTTGTTCTTATGTCAAACTTTTCCTGTATTATACAGTCACAACTACTTGTAGGTTTATTCTAAAGTTAGTATATAAGGCAAAAATTATACTATGTAGTCAAAGTGCCCTTAAAAATTATATAAATAGCCTGTAAATTAGAATATATATGAGTTTTGTAAAACTCTTCAATAAATGTTTAGTAAATCATAACATATAGTACATATGTAATACAAATAATTTTTAAAGTACTTTGTTTATATAAAGGAATTTTTATAGGTTAAATGTGTATGTCATATACCATATTACTCAAGCTTCCACCAAGTAGATTTTAGATGGGCCACTACCTAACCATATAGATTGGGATACTTTTTTTTAAATAGAAAATAGATTATGTTGCTTTTGAGGAGTTTTTTTATAGCTAGCTTATTTTAGGCATTTTGTGTGGTAAAAATAAGGAAATAATAAAGTATGATTTCATAAATCGTAAGGTTACCATATAAAGAGAATTTTTCAACCCTCAGGTTCACAATGTGTAAAGAGGGGGAGAATAGTGTGAACAAATCTCATAGGCAACACACTTGACAGACAAGATACATTACCCATGTAGTGAGTGAGTGCCAAAATTATTAAAGTAGGTGCTAAATTAGGATGAAGTAAGTCACTGTGGGAAGTAAAGTCTGGGGATTAAGATTGAGGTGTACTGTTTTGTAAGTAGTTCTTGGGAGAAACCGTGGTGACCAGAGATCCACGACCACACCTAAGGTTCCTCAAAGCTGGGGGCAGTACCGATATTGGGAGAC
The DNA here is from genome assembly GCA_963574575.1 of Galagoides demidoff. Classification (NCBI taxonomy): domain Eukaryota; kingdom Metazoa; phylum Chordata; class Mammalia; order Primates; family Galagidae; genus Galagoides; species Galagoides demidoff. The sequence goes on from CAUYQV010091529.1 coordinate 13,251, forward strand.
AAGGCTTCAGAGATCAGCTGGAAGACTAACAAGATGCTGCCTGTCACAGTGTCATAGCCTGTGTTCTTGGTCTTCAGAGAAGTGACAGAGTGTGGCTTGCCACAGTCTAAGCTTTGAAAGTATCTGTCAAACTCTTAGTTATACGTATATGTATTTTGAAGTCCAGTAGTAGAAGTCATTAACTCACATGGATTCTGACAAGGTGTAATGTCACACTCTTGAGGGAAGGGGACTTTATTGTCACATTCTCCATGGGAAGAGGAGAAAACACTCCAAGTTCTTGTTATAGCAAAATGTGGATCATTTGTGGAGCAAACTATATGTTTGGAATCATTTCAAAGCTGCATAACAGGATTCTTACTAAGTCTGTTCTCAGGCATCTTTCCTAGATTTAGATGTTAGTCATACTTTTCACTAATTACTGTGTTCACCCAAATGTACCATGCAACTGGCTGGCATCGAGTCCATGTTCTGGGCTGCCCATGGATAGCTTAACAGCCTTAAGGAAATCAAACCCCTAACCTTACCGTTATTTGCACTTTACTTCATTAGCTGAGCCTCAGAATCCATATACTTGAGAAGTGATAAAATAGTCTTATTTAGCAACAAAGCAGGAGTAGCCGTGTATGTGAGTATATGTTCCAGCCTACATCTAGAGTATGTTATTCTGTAACTTGGTTCACTGTTTCATTAATTTCAGCACTAATGTTGACAATACTAGTTATTGCCTGATCATTTTCACCATGAGGTCAGTATTATTTCTACTTTTAGGAGAGCAGAATTTGAAGGACTTCCAAAAGCCTTTATTTGAAAGCCAGTGGCAGAGCGAGAATGATGGTTTCCTTGGTCTGCTAGGTCAGTCAAGGGTCTGTTTATTAGATCATGGCCATTATATAGAATATTGGGAGGACCTGGTGAAAGATGGTATTTAGAATCTGGCATTGAAAGGGCTCAGGTTCTCTGGAATCCAACAGTTGTGTTGGAATTTCACCTGTTTCATTTAGTAGCTGCGTGACCTCTGGCAGTTACTTCAAACTTTGGAAGCCTCAGTTCTTTATCTCCCTTAGGGGTTTTGATGCAATCAAATAAAGTAACTGATAAACTGTTCAGAACAGTACCTGTATATGTTGAGCTTATTTAATAATTTGGTTTTTAGTTGTAATGTTTGGAATATTTTAATCTTAATATTTGGAACTTTTATATATATTTTGTCTGTGCATGTGTATTGTCAAGTGAAAGCCTATTCACTTTTCTCTATGTATAACTATATTGATACATGCTTATAAGGGCACAGATAATCACCACCCTACCACTTAACAACACTTGTTTTTGCAGTTACAATGTTAATTATTCCTTTCATGGTATGTATGGGGGGGGGGGGGGGGGGGGGG
>CAUYQV010091535.1:0-13556 GCA_963574575.1 Galagoides demidoff
TTCACCTTAAATTGCAGACTATGAGTAACATGCAGCTACAAATACTTCTAAGCCACTCCCACGATCCTGACTCAGAACATGTGAAGTATGGGGCCCAGGCAAAGTGGCTCATGCCTGTAATCCTAGCACTATAGGAGGCCAAGGTGGGTAGATTGCCTGAGCTCAAGACTTCAGGCTCAGTTCTTGCTCTGAGCAAGAGTAAGACCCTGTCTCTAAAAGTAGCCAGGTGTTGTGCTGGGCACCTGTTATCCCAGCTACTCGGGAGGCTGAGGCAAGACAATTTCTTGACCCCAAGAGTTTAAGAGGTTGCTGTGAACTAAGACACCACCATGCTCTACCAAGGGCAACAAAGTGAGACTCTGTCTCCAAAAAAAAAAAAAAAAAGAAAGTGTGAAATAATACTGTTTTAAGCTACTATGTTTTGGAGTGTTTGAAATCCAGCAATAGAGAACAAATAAACTATCATATTATGCGTTCTTTAAAATGTTTCTGAGTTGAACACGAAAGCTCCCTTAACTATCAGGGCAACCTCATTTGTTACAATAGGAGTTGAAAACAGATTGTGGAGGATGGTTTCCAAGTGGAGAAGGAGTAACAGATAAGGGTAGTGGTAAGAGAAAGAAAGCCAACAGTCATTTCAAAATACTTATGAATCCTCTATTGCTTTCCAAAATTACAAAGAGTTTTGCAAAAGCATGACACCTGGCATAATGAACCTTTCAGTTTAATAATGAATAAAAACCATTATAGTATAATTTTATGAATGTTACAACTGGAGTGCAAGAGGAAACCCTCTCTAAAATGAGTGGTTGAGGAATTCCAAGGTTATAATAATAATAATAAAAAACACCAACCAATGGAAGCATAGTTAATTAATATTTCCCCAACCAATGGAAGCATAGTTAATTAACATTTCCCCAGCAGTTCCCAAGAAAATAGGGGGCATATTTTTCAGAAATGATACTAGATCCTTTTATGCAACTCCCATTTAATTAACATAATGCACACTGAGTGCCCTGGCATGACAGGTGCTATGGATACAGTAATGATCAAGACAGAACATCTCTCCCCAGAGAGTCCCTGACAGTGCAGTACTTCTCATCCATCTCTGCCTACTAGATCTTAAGGCACTATGCTCCCCTGGACTGTGAATAACATTTTCTCTTGATTACATGCTTTGCACACTTTCCCCAAGTTTTGGTTTGATATGCATGAACTTAGAGTTCAAATCCTGTCTTTGAGACTCATTCTATGTCAATGAAAAAGTTACTAAACATTTTGAACCTAAGTGTTTTCACTTCTAACACGTGGATAGCAGTAGTAGCCTTTTTGTGACAATTACATGTGATTATACAGATGCAGTACTTAACACAGAGCCTTGAGGATATTTAGCAAATTAAAAACGTTGATACTATCATCAGCTATATCATGTGAATGCATAGACAGCCAAGGAGAATGTGGACAATGGTGGATGATCGTGACTATCATGGTTCAGGACCGGTTAATTAGTCCTTAATATCTATCACACATTCTGAACTCAGACTCCTGGCATTTAATTTCTTCCCTATTAACTCTGTGCTATTTGCTAAGTGACATCCAACTTAAGTCTGTACCTTAATCTTAACTTGGTGGATAATGACACCAGTATCCAGTTCTTTAACTTTATCTGAGAGCTAAATGATAGAAGGCATGCGAAACTCTTGGGACAATGACAAGACTACCATAAGTTCTCAAAAGCTCTTAGGTATTATAAAGGTGATGTATTGGATTGGGTAGTAGTTTTTAAGATTTTTATAAGAAGAGTGTGAATAGTGTCTTTCTTGTTTTTAAAGTTTTATGTTTATTGTATCAATATATATTTAATGTATACAACATGATTTTTTTTTTTTTTGGCCAGGGCTGGGTTTGAACCCACCACCTCCAGTATATGGGGCTGGCACCCTACTCCTCTGAGACACAGGCACCGCCCATAACATGATGTTTATATATATATAAAAAACATATATATATATATGCATATGAAGTGATCACTATAGACAAGCAAATTAATGCATTTATTATTTTACGTAGTTACCCCTGTATGTATGTTTCTTTGCCTGAGTGTGTGTGTGTGGGGGGGGAGAACACCTGAAATATACTCCCGTGTCAGATTTCCAGGATACAGTCCAGTATTACTAAGGATAGTCATGTGTGTTAGCTCTACAGGCCTATTCACCCTCTATAACTGCAACTTTGATCCTGTCTCTAAAACCTCCTTTTTCTCATCACTCTCTGGTAACCACTCTTCTACTATATTGCTGTGTATTCATCTGTTTTATATTTCACCAATAAATGAGATCATGTAATATTTATCTTCTCTGAATTATTTTATTTAGAATAATGTCCTTTTTATCATAAGGAGAAGAATCTCTTTTTTTTAGGCTAAGATTTCATTTCAGGAATGTGTGCCTCGGTGTTAACAGCACTCGGAATACCAAAGATCTGGAAACCACTTAAGGGTCCACCTGCGGATGAAGGGATAGAGGACACGTCTCTGGTTTCTGGATGTTGGCTTCCTGCACTATCAAAACATCTTCAAAGCGTTCTTCTCTTTAGCATTTTCTCATTTTAGTAACATGGTCTTCAGATAAATTTTGTGATGGAGAATGAGTTAAAATTCCCTTTTACAGGTCACCTCTAAATTTATTCATTGACCATTGCTTTTAATTACTTAATAGTATGAAAATACAGTAGGATCCAATTAACCTATGAGGAGTTCACGGCTGGTAAAGTGTATTTGCCCATTCCTTTATTTGTAATCTTCTTCCAGGAATGGATGTCACATATTTCCCTTTAGACATTGGAATAATACTGGCCATGCTCACTCAAGCCCATGCATGTGCTCAAAACTATTTTAGAATTCAGAAATCTTTACGTGATCACACAACTTGGTAAATCAGATCATTTGCCATAGGGGAGGGGTGCACAAAAGAGTTACTTTTAAAACATGTTTTTCCGAGATATTATTCTGCAGCAGTGTTTTGTGGAGAGAGATGCAATGGAGGTGATCTGCCCTTTGGTAAAGACGTCTTTCAACTGTTTGTCAGATGTGTCACAAATATAAACAAAAGGCAAGAGTCCCCCGCAACACACACACACACGTTGCTTGTGTTGCTTACCCTTGGCTTTTTTTTTTTTTAACCTGAGATTTTACCAATCATCAGAAGGCATTCTCATAATCACTAGGCTTTTTATTTTTAGTAAAATCTAGATAGATGCATGCCTTATTTACAATAATTTTATTATTATTATGCCTTCTAAAAGAGGTTAAAATAAAGCAAGTTTGTAACATTTTATTTTTCAACAACCCCTTGCAAACCATGAAGAGTATAGTATCCACCTAATAAAAGATTAACATAATTCATAGCATATTTTCAGATTGAAAAAATTTGCCCTGTCTTCCAAAGGTGTTAGTCCTAATTGATATACACATCCTACTTCCATCTACAGAAAGCTTCAGTTATAATTGCTCCTTTTCCGTTTTCTTTGTGGAGATCTCTGGGACTGGTCACATGCATCCCTTCGGGAGAAGCTAGAAGAATCCTCAGTTCAGAACCACAGTGTTTCTTCTCTGGCCGTGGAACCAACACTGACTGGCACCAATCAGCCAGTAATCGGACTGTTGTTGATGCACCCAGGTTTCCTTCAGTTTCACCAACAAAGTCCTATAATCAATGCCAGGCATTTTTTTCATTTTCTTCCAATTATACAACCTCAGTTCATGCCTCCATTTGTTTCTCTCAAATGTGTGTGGCAATTAACACATCTCCAAAGCTGTGTTAAGTGATTATAATTGATCAGAATGGTGAGTATAATGTAATGAGAGCATACTGTGTGCTAAATGTGTCATTATTATTATACATTAACATGCTAATTGATTTAATCTTTAAAACTACTCTGTAAGTGAGAATTAACAGTAGCCGCGTTTCACAGTAGAGAATTCCAAAACACAGGCAGATGAAGTTTCCATCCCTAGGTCCTATTTCTGTCAAATAAGAGGTATCTCGACTAGATGAACACAGACAATGCAGACAATGATATATTTTTCTAATTTTATTTGCTCATTTGACTATATCATAAGTTGGTGTAGTACAGTAGTTACGGCGCCAGCCACATACTCTGAGGCTGGTGGGTTCGAACCCAGCCAAGGCCAAATGCAACAGCAACAAAAAATAGTCAGGCATTGTGGTGGGCACCTGTAGTCTCAGCTACTTGAGATGCTGCGGCAAGAGAAGCGCTTAAGCCTAGGAGTTTGAGGTTGCTGTGAGCTATGATGCTACAGTACTCTACTGAGGGTGACATAGTGAGACTGTCTCAAAACAACAAAAGTAGAAATGAAACACAGCTTCAAGTGAGGTGAACTGAGCTGTGACTTTGTGGAATCATGTACAGATGGCTTCTCTACAAGGCACAAAAAGAGCATTTATTTTAGGCCTTATGATCCTTCCTTTTGTTAACAGGAATGGAGAAGCCAACCCTCAAATTCATGTAGAATTGCACGGAGCTACAGATGGACCAAATAATACTGAAAAAGAAAAACAAAGATAGGGACTCACAATCTCCAACATCAACACTTACACAGCTTCCATAATCAAAACAATGTGGTGTTGCCATTAGGATAGATGCATAGAACAGGGGAGAAGGAATAGATTTGAAACCAACCCTCATAATTATGGCCAATTGATTTTTCATAAAGGGTTTCAAATCAATCAGTGAAGACAAAAATAATTTGTAGAACAAAGGTGCTGAGATAACAGGAAAGAATGAAGCTGGATTTCAGTCACACTCACTCCCTCTACAAAAATTAACTCCAAATGGATCAACTAACTAAGCATAAGAATAAAATGTAGGGATAAATTGTCTTTACTTAGGATTAAAAAAATGAATTTTTAGATTGGACACCATAAACCAGTGGTTCTCAACCTTCCTAATGCTGCAACCCTTTGATACAGTTCCTGTGGGTTGTGACCCACAGGTTGAGAACCGCTGCCATAAGCACAAGTAAGAAAGGAACAAATAAACAAATTGGACTTCAGACAACTTGTAAATATTTACATCCAATTACATTATCAAGAAAGTGATAAAAAGAACCTACAAAATCTGATAAGGGCTTAACATTCAGAATATAGAGACCCTCTGAGAACTCAGCCTCAAAATGCTAACTACCCAATTTAAAAATGAGCCCAAGACTTAAATAGACATTTCTGCAAAGATATATAAATGGTTAGCGTGTACATGAAAAGATCTTCATCATCAGTGATAATAAAGGAAATGTGCATCAAAATCACGATAAAATAATGCTTCACACCACTAGAATAACTATAACCAATGATACAGAATATAATCAGTGATGACAAGGATTGTAGAAATATGACCCTTATTCATGGCTGGTAGGAAAGTAAGATGGTGCAGTTCCAATGGAATCCAGTTTTTTTGATCTTCAAAAAGTTAAACACAGAATCAGTACATGATCCAGAAATTCTAGTCCTAGTATATTCTCAAAAGAACTGAAATGGACTCAAACAAATAGTTATTCATGAGGGTCATGACAGCACTACTCACAATCATTACAACATAGACAAAACCTCTATGCTCATCAACGGATAAATGCACCCACATCTTGTGTGATATATGCAAGCAATAGATATCATTATCCTTAGCCATAAAAAGGAGTGAAATACTGAAACTGTGCATGACTTAGCGACACCTCGGGAAATATGCCAAGTGAAAGAAGCCAGACACAAAAGGTGAAATAGATCACCAATTTTACATGACATGTCCAAAGCACACAGGTCTGTAAAGACAGAAAGCGGATTAGTGATTGCCAGCAGAGATAGGACAGGGGCATGGGCAGGATCACATAATGAGTATAGCAAGTTCTTCTGGGATGATGAAAAAGCTTTGAGAAGAGGTGGGAATTTGCAGAACATGGCTAATGTACTGCATGCCACTGAATTGTACACTTTGAGCTCATTGAATGTTATATACATTACACCTCAACTAAAAAAATAATAGTCTGGGGGCCCACACTCTTACTGTAATCATCGTGCCAACATTCCCATCCTTGGTGAGATTTTAGTATTTAAAGATGCATTTTTTACCCTATACTTAATATAACCCCTACATAGAAGCAAATAGATTTACATAATATTCAACCAAAGAAAAGCAGTTCTTCAAATGAAAGAAAGAAAGTAGCTGTCCTGGACTAATTCAGAGACTAAAGATTATCCTACTTGCAAAGTTAAGGGATTATACACTAATATATCATTGCTATTTATTTTGAAATATTATTGATTCACAGAAAGGTAGCAAAAATTCTACAGCAGGTTCCTATGTACTTTTCACCACATTTTCTCTAATATTAGCCTCATACCATAAGTATGGACATTGTCCAAACCAAAACCTTAACATTTATTCAGTTCTCTTAAACTTCACCTTTTTTTGAATTTGATCAGTTATTTCCCTAAAGTCCTTTTTTTCCTATATCCTGTCCAGAAGGCAAAGCTGAGTTTGGTTTTCACGTTTCTTTAATCTCTTTCTGTCTGGGACATTGCCCTAGACCTCCTTTATCTTTTGTTGTAACCAGGCAAGGTTGCAAAACCTAAGTGAAGAGAATTGGTCCTACGTTTTGAATGATGTCTCTTGATTTGTCTGGCATTTTCTCAAAAGTCTGATGGGATTTGGGGAAGAAAACCATAGCTAGGAAATCACTTTTCCGTCACATCCCATGAGAGGGCACAGGGCATCCGACGGCTGCTCCCTGAAGACCCTTGTGCTGCTTGTTAAGTGATGCTCCCCACAAAGCCGCTGTTCTTCTCCACGCTGTATTCTTCAGCAAGTCCCTCCCTGCCCACACACAAAGGTGGAGAAATTAGTCTTCACCACCTGAGTGGGTGTGTATATGCACTTATGCTTAGGAATACTGTAAGAAAAATTTGTTGTTTCCCCACCATGTGCATATTTGAATATTTATTCACATCAGTATAAACAATACAAAGTATTGATTGCCTTTCTTGGTGATCAGCCAATATTATTATCAGTTATACATTGGTGCTTACAGTGTTCCAGTATTAACTACTGGAGCTTTTTTGGGTTGGCTCAATGTCCTTTGGACGCGCCCCAGTCAATCTGGTGTGTGATTTGTATTGCACTGTATTTGGCTTTACATTTCGACATTAGAACTTGACCGATTGAATCCACTGTGTTATACAGTTCAGGAACAGTGGTTCTTCAATATTGAGATTTACCAGCTTCTTTGAAAATCTGACGAAATGTAGGACTTGTCAACCCAGAAGAAAAATACACTCAGATGTTCAGAATCCTATTAAAAATGTCACAGGAGGCACAGACCTCCTGACCTTGCTTGTGTGTTCCTTGGATCCTATGTGGGCAGCCACTAGCACACTGCAGGCTCTTTCTAGACAACAACAACAATAAAACCCTAATCTCATCAGAGTCATTTGTATTCTTGCTACAAACATTACTTGGCCCAAAGTAAATAATGACCTGATAACCATGTTAATAGAAGCGAAAGGAGAAAGAGAACAGTTGGGAGAATTTGGGTGAGATTTCTGGTTCAGCAGCAAATTGAGTTTGGTAGAGGAACTAGTGGATTGAGCAGCTGCTGAGGTGTCTGGCTCTCAGCTGATGGCTTCATGATGCCCTTAGAACATTGCAGTAACCACGTGCCGGGGTGGATCCTCTAGTTAAATGTTCCCACCTTGGGAAGTAATACAAATGTATTCTTCTGGCAAGACCATTTCCTTTAAGTTAACTGTGATTATCCTTTGTTAGGACCAGATCCACTTACCATTCTAACATCCCCCGTCAGTGTTCTGAGGAGTTACTGTGAAGATCAGTGGAATGGCATTTCTGAGTGGCTGTGAGCTCCTGAAATGAAAAGATTTATATAAATCAAAAGAGATAATTTCATTACTATTAAAGGTGCTTTTGGAGATTTCCACATGTACAGCAGAGGGATCATGCAGGACTTATAGCTTTTTCATTTCCTCATTGAAAAGTCTTTTCTGAATTGGATACACTGTGCGGAATGATAGCTTCTGAAACCACACAGCACACCAGGATTGCCAAATCAATATAGCTCCGTCAGTCAGCTATGTGCAGCGGGTTCATTTCATAAATCTAACAAAATGCTAAGCCACGGATACCTTCTCTACTGGTGAAATATATTTTTATATAGACACATGAAGTTAATCAGAAGGCAACACATTGATTAGATATTGACAGGGTCATTTTTTTCTGTAATTAATAATTGCAACGTTTTATGCTGAAGTGAGCCTGTCTGAAATTTTCTGCTGCTTTTTCAAAACAAACTTCACATTTTATTTATATTGAAATAAACTATGCAAAATATATTTTTCTCATCAAATATAAAACAACACATCCTGTGTTATTCCTAGATAAATTATAAAATGTTGTAGGTTTTGCTGACAGAGCCAAAGAAATTATTATGAATTCAATTGTGTCTTTCTAAAATTCATTTTAAAACCCTAACCTGCAATATGCCAATGGGACTGTGTTTTTACGTGTCCAATAGTGAATTCTTCTAAATACCGACAAAATAACCTGTCATTGAGCAAAAGAGATTTTATATCTTCATTTCATAAAGGAGATGACTAATTAACAGAATCTTGGTAACATCCGAGAGGGAGGAGGGAAAATGAGGGGTAAGGACTGCAGGGTCTGCTTCAGCTGGGTGTTTCATTGCGGGATGGGGTATAAGGGAAAAGCAGATGATTTTGATAAGTATCAGGCAAGCTTCATTACAAAATAGTTAGGACTGGTGAACACAACAAAGCCAAGATTGCTATGCAACTCTTGGAGTGTGAACAGTCATTTGACGAGCTATATCTTTTGTCCCAAGAAAAAGGAATTTACTCAAATGAATGCTAGTTGTGTAGTCCATTGTTCAGTCATGTTAAGCTTACGTAAGTTACTGAAATAAACAATAAAGTTATTTGTAACTTCATCTTCTTGGGTAACTGCTTTCTGGAATATTGAAGCCATGTAAATGCACATACACAGCTGTGTGGTTGTAAAATGAATTTAGTTTCTGCAGGAATGAAATGCCCAGCAGAATTGAGCCTAAAAAATCAGCTGTTTTCAAAATCAGTTGTCCAATGTGGTATGTAAGAGGTATTTGTGAAAAGTACAAACGAATGATATAAAAATGAAAGTTAGTGGATTTAAAAGAATAGAGGTAATTCACGGTCATGCACAGAAGAATTGTCACTGTGCATCTGACTTTTGAGCAGAAACTGTGTTTCCTCACAGCCTGATCTTGTTTTGTGAAAGCATGTCTAGCACTCACTGCCTGTTGACCTAAGTTTTCCCATATTTCAAGAGACTTGCTACTATCTTGACTTCCAAGAAGCTTTCCTGAATTCCAGCCAGTATCACTGAATATGCTCTGCCTGTTGTACTAAGTGCTGGTTTTTCCTTAAAAGATTAAATGTAGCTTATATAACAAATAACAGCATCAGTAGTAAAAAGTAAAAAACAAATCAAGGGGTCATAGCAACATGCATATTTCAAACTCCGACATACACCAGCTATAAGACTTATGCAAGCTAATTTCTCTTTCTGAGTTTTATTTTACAAGTGAAAATAACACACTTCCTTAAAATTAGAGGTTGCATTTTTAATACAAAATTTCTTTAGATAATTATTTCTTTATTTTTTTTAATTTAGCAAACTATAATTACTGGCTACTTCAGTGTGAAAATATAGGTTGACGTCAATGGTGAAGTCATGGTTTTAGGATAACGAATAAACAGATGACTGGCTGATGTGATGTGTGAATAGGAAGTTTGTTTTTGTGAGGAGACAGGAGACGTGAGAGATGCATTGAAGAGGTAACGATGGATGAAGAGTGGGAAGAGAAGAGAAGAAAAATGTCAAGAGAAAGATACCAGGAGATAGACGACTTAGCACATGGAGGATGAACAGGAACTAGGTAAAAATCTTGAGACTAGGAAATTTCCAGTAATGAAATGGCTAATAAACTTCTGAAGAGGAATGATATTGTATAAGCTGTTAAAATTCATATTGGTGTATAAACTATATATTTTTTCCAAAAATTTTTATGTTGCTTAATTGTCTTATTTCTATCAAGTATTAATAGAAAGTAGAGGCTTCATTCTGCTTTGGGGTTCACCTGAAATATAGATCAGAGAAGAGCAATTAACCACAAAGGGAGGTAAGGAATTATATTAGAGGTGCATAGGAGAGAAAGAAGATTCCAGAAAAAGTGTAATGATATTGATTAGAGGACACAGGATTTCTAACTGAATATGACATGGGGTTGAGGATTAAGATAATTTTAGATAAATTTAAAAAAGAAAAGGAAAGCTAGAACTCTTGGAGATAACCAAGCCATGCTATTTCTGTTAAAGTTATCATGAGAGTGACAATTTGGCACTTAGCAAATGTTATAGTACTTCTTTTATTTTATGTTCTCAATATACAAAAACATGTGATGATTTTCAAAAGAAGTATCATCCCTCCAATCACCAACACCGTATCATTTTAACAAAAGCATTGTACATAACAGAGACATAAACCATCTGTTAAAATTTTATGATCCTCAAAATATGTCTATTTCTTCACATCTCTGGGGAGGGAGTGTCAAGTACAATTCACCACCACACATTTTGCAAGGAAAAACTCCCAGTTTCTCCAGGAGGTAGTCTCACCCTGAGGGCTACATGCACTAGTTTGGCTGTCACTCAGCACTTTCTAACATCACAAGCTTCAGGGAAGTTTTATTTCCCCAGGGCTGTGAACACATACTTCAGTTTTTTAAAAAAAAAATGTAAACCAGAAAGTTTTTTATGGTACCATTTGCCTATGTCATATTTATTTGGAGTTATGCATTAAATTATGAATCACTGAATTAACATTTTCACTGGTTTCATTAACGACTAAGCTTGAAAATGTGAAGTGTCTCTTTTTATCAGTCCAAGTGCCTTACCAAACACCTATTAGTAGGTGAACAGTACTGGCAACAGGCAATGTCCTAATTAGTGGAGTCCGCATGCAACCTTTCTGCTGTAATTATTTGGTATCAGTTTCCAATGTATTTTGAAACATGATCAGTTTACATAGTATCTCTTTGCCACTAGATCTCCGTCTTCAGTTGTTTTGTAACATTCAGAGCTATTTCTTAATACCAGTTACAATAAATGTATGTTGAAGGACCTACTTTCAGCAGATATTGAAACCAGGAACTTAAAATTGTTTACCCTCATATCTTCAGAGAACATTTACTTAGTTCTAGATTTCTAAAATTTTGTAAACTGGTCCATTGGCCTTCAAGTCCTGCATGGGCTTGTTTTCTACAAAATAATAAACACAGTTTTTAACCATAAAGAGATAGATTTGTGGAACTTTTAGGAAAAATAAAACATGACAAAAATCCTGTGACACAATTCTACTTGAGGTCTGCCCTCCTTAGTATTTTCTTCCACTGTCTACCGATCCATTTCCTAATATTCCAGGGCGCTGGTTCTCAACCTTCCCCATGCTGCGACCCTTTAATATAGTTCCTCATGTTGTGGTGACCCCCAACCGTAAAATCATTTTCGTTGTTACTTCATAGCTGTGATTTTGCTACTGTTATGAATCATAATGTAAATATCTGATATGCAGGAAGTATTTTCATTGTTACAAAGGGGTCACGACCCACAGGTTGAGAGCTGCTATTCTAGAGCAAGTGCAACCTGCTTTAACCATGAAACTTTAGAATGAAGAGAATACTGTTAAAACAAGGTAACACAGGGAAAAGGCAAGGACCTGAGGTTTTCCAAATGTAAAGTGAAAACTTGCAAGTTTTTTAGTTCAAATAAAATTCAGACTGTGGTTGCCATGTCAGAATAATGACCTACTAATGGAACTCCTGTGGTCTAAGTCTGCTCATTTAAAATTGACATATCAAATATTTTTGCATCGATATTTTATATGGAAGCAGAAAAAATCTGGAATAGCCAAGACATTACTCAGAAATAAAAACAAATCAGGTGGAATCATGTCACTAGAATTCAAACTATACTATAAATCTATAGCAATCAAAACAGCATGGTATTGGCACAAAAATAGAGAGGTAGGTGTATGGAACAGAATTGAGAACCAAGAGATGAACATAGAAACTTATCATCATTTGACCTTCGATAAGCCTATCAAAAACTTAAATTTGGGGAAAGGTTCCCTATTTAATAAATGGTGCTGGGAGAATTGGCTGAAAACTTGTAGAAGACTGAAACTGGACCCACAACTTTCACCTCTAACAGAAATTGACTCTCACTGCATAAAAGACTTAAACCTAAGACATGAAACCATAAAGATTCTTGGAGAGAGTGCAGTAGAAACACTTGAAGAAATGGTCCTGGGAGAATACTTTGTGAGGAGGATCTCTGGGACAAGTGAAGCAATACCAAAAATACATTACTGGGATCTGATCAAACTAAAAAGCTTCTGCACTGCCAAGAGCACAGTAAGTAAAGCAAGCAGACAGCCCCCAGAATGGGAGAGGATATTTGCAGGTTATGTTTCTGACAACGGTCTGATAACCAAAATCCGCAGAGAACTTAAACTTATCAATGAGAAAAGAACAAGTGATCCCATTTCACTATGGGCAAGAGACCTAAACAGAAGCTTCTCCTGAAATAACCTTGGGGTTATGAAAAAATAAACTCGGACTGGCTCAGATGCTATTAATGGGCGATTTATTCACACCTGTGCAGGGGGCTGTTGTTCTGAGACAAGTGGCCCCAAAGTGCAGGGTTTTTTGCCTTTTATACCTTTTTGTCTCTGCATAGCTTAAGTGAGCAGGGGGTGGGGATGAGGAACGTTGCCATCTGCAGGGTTACAGCTTGGTTGTCAATGGATACTTCTCATATCACAATGGTTATGATTATATAACAATAATTTATCAATGAATACATCTTAAATCACAATGGTTATGGTTATACAACAGTAATTAATAAAGCCTTGGTGAGTTTTTCCACCATTGTTCTTCTATTGAGAACTTGGGCGTTTTGTGAAATTTGGGACTTTCTGTGCCTCTTTGAATTCTGGAGAGCACAGGAACAGGCTGGAAAGGCCTGTAGGGCAGAAGAGCGGGGGAAAGGGAGAGGGCAGGAGGTTGCCCATACAGCAGGGGAACAGGAGAGGGCCGTGGAACAGGAGCTTGCTCGTAGGGCAGGGGAGACCAGGGGGAACAGGAGTTCACAACACTCCAAAGAAGACAGGTACATGGTATACAGACACATGAAAAAATGCTTGTCTTCTTTAATCATCAGGGAAATGCACATCAAAATCAATTTGAGATACCATCTAACTCCAGTAAGAGTAGCACAGTGGGTCATCCTTAGTCTGTCCATTCCAAAAGAAGCTTTTAAACAAATGTTTGGATTCAGGTAAATAAAAGGAAACAAGGGAAAACAAAAGACTAGATAGATAAATAATTTAAAATTATTATTAATTGATTAAAGAATTTC
>CAUYQV010091540.1:0-44938 GCA_963574575.1 Galagoides demidoff
AAGTCAGACTCGCCTGTCCGGTGCCTTGTGCATGAGGATGCCCTCCCATGCGCCTGGGCCACGTCTCTCTGGCTGGTTTCACACAGAGACCTAGTAACCTTCCTGACCCCGCCTCAGCCACCTCCATCCTCCTCCTCCTCACCAGTTCTCTTTACACCCTCACTTTAGCCTCATTTATTTTTTTTATCTCCAGTTTCCCATCTGGGGACTGCTCAGTCATGGATTCCTCTTCTTCACCTGTAAACTGCCTTTTAACTCACCTCAAGCCTCTACAGCTCTATCCTGACCTTAAACCTAAATGCCTCGTCTTTTTTCTGTGATACTGCTTGGCCTGCGTACAAGCCAGCTCATGAGGGCCTGAAAATGGCTCCTTTGACCTCTCAGTTCTCACTGATCTCAACAATTACTGTCGGAAATTAGGGAAATGGTCAGAGATCCCCTATATCCAGGTCTTCCTCCTCCTCTGAAACATTCTTCTTGTGAACCCTCTCAGATTTTCTTTGCTTGGGTCAAAACAGCTTTCCTTGACCCATCTGAATCTCCATCGTCTTCTTTCAACCTGGCAGACAGCCCTTCCCCTTCTGCAGCTCCACATTCCTCCTCCCTCAAACTCATTCCTATCCACAGCATCCCTACCTGCAGAATTCCACCCCATCCCCCCTCTCCACTGCCCCCTACCTGCCTTCCGCTGCATGTGGTAGAGAGAGATGGAGAACCAGGAGAGAAAAGGAACATGGTGGACCCATTTTCCCCACCCCATACTAGGTCCAGCCACACCTTTGGCCTTTAATTTCCAGGCCACCATAACCTCTCTGTTGCCATAAGGGTCTCAGGGAAAAGCGATGTCACAGATAATAAGCACACTTATTGAAATTCTGTTTTAAATAAAGGTAACCATTTGCTTGCTCAGGCAAAACGGCGAGCTTCTTTATTTACTGTTGGTTTATATAGCCAATTTTGTACATGCGCACTCTACATCAATGACCTCATTAATATTCATTACAATCCCTCTGCACATGCTCACTGGACATCAGTGACTTCCCTCTGCACATGGCACTGGACATCAATAACTTTATTAATCCATTTAAACATCTTGTGATTACCTTGTGGGTAGCTCCTCCTTAGTAATCTGATAATCCACCCAATATACACCTTTTAACATAACCCTTTCAACATAACCAGGTTTAATACAACTTAATGGAGAACATGTCATTAGCCGTTACTTCTTTGTTCTTATCTGATGAAGCCTGAGGCTATGGAGGAAAGAGACAGTTTGAAAATCTGTCCTACCAACCTTGCCATTTGGAGGCAGTTACTTCCATCTTTAAAACAAGTCATAAAGAAACTTCTAGGGCATACAGGAATTTGTGTGCAAACCTCCACTCCCATGTGGGCCTTAAGTCAGGGGGATTTAATGCCTGCAATCAACCAGGCCGACCTTAGGTCAGGGGGTTTTAGGCCCACAACCTACCCGGCCATATGGGATTCTGCCTCAGTTTCTCACAAGTATGCCTGCACAAAGTCTTTTCACTGCTCTCTCTCAAACAGCTTTTTTGGCCAGAAGCATATAGACCTTTTGCCTATACCTCTCAACCCCCTCCAAGAGGTTGTGGGAACAGAGGCATTGTCAGGGTTCATGTTCCCTTTCCTCTCAGACCCATCCCACATAAGTCAGAAACTAGGTTCATTCTCCATAGATTCCATAAAATACTCTCAAGAATTTAGATATCTAATCCAATCATATGATCTGACCTGGCAGGATTTATATGATATCCTCACCTCCACCCTATTAACATGCATTTTATCTCTCCATCTGTACCAGATATCTGGAAAAAAAAATCCAAAAATTCCCCCAGGGTCCTCAGATCCCCCAGTGAGAGATCTCATTGATCTGGCTCTCAGAGCTCCTGTTATTGGTTTCTGTTAGACAAAACCCAGCTCCTTCTCTTAACTCCTCTGGGCAGTCTGAAAAAAAAAAAAATCTCCCCCAGAATCATATTTTAAATGTGGTAGGCCAGGATAGTGGGAAAAGCAGTACCCAAATCCAAACCCTCCTCCCAAACCATGCCCAGCCTGTGCAGATCCTCACTGGAAGTCTGACTGCCCAGGGCCTTCTAAGGATCTGACTCACAGCCACTCCTAGGACCTGGTGTAATCTCCTGAACTCCTGGGCCTAGTTGCTGAAGAGTGACAATCCCCAGAAAACCAGGATGCCCCCTGGACTCCAACCTAGAAAACTAGGGTGTTTTTGCTAGTGGAAGGTAAGCCAATCTCTTTTCTAATAAACATAGGAGCAACTTTTTCTATGCTGCCATCTTATAAAGGTCTTCTAAAACAGAGATCTCAGTGGTAGAAATTAATGGTAATTTACTGTGCCCTCAGGCTACTCCACTCTTGGTGCTGGAATCATGGCCTCTTTGGTTATTTCCTGTTAGAGCCACTAATTATGATCTTTCTCATTCTCAGTTTTGCATCAGTATTCCTCTCCCTCATCTCCCAATTTATTGACCAGGCAGTCACCCAGAAAACAACTGCTCATATCCTCCCCCTGGGTGGATATCAACCAGTTCAGACAGAAGCCCCGAGAATGTGTTGTGAATATCACTCCCTTTCCCCTCCCATTTTCTTTATAGGTAGCCCACACTGTCCCTGACCCTGCAGGAAGAAGTCAAAGAGATACCACACCCATCATCCCACCACCTTAAATAGACTAAAAAGACTGAGACGATAGAGTCAAATGGAGGGACCCACCCAAACAGAACCAACCTGCCCAGAATAAACTGGATGCATAGAATGTTCCACCCAGGAAAAGGAGAATGTGCCAATCCCTACCCTTCTGACCCTTTAAATTTCCATCTACTTTAACCTACTTACTAACTTCCTTCTCAAACTCAGCCCACCGCACCCAGGTGGGAACAAAGGCTGCTGTTGCCCACACAGAACCTGGACTCTATTTCCTTTTGTTGACATTTTGGAATAATCTTTTATTTTCAATCTTTGACCTCTCAATGTCAGACTAATTCATTAGCTTATGAGTAAGGTAAAAATACCAGACTTTCTACAGTTCTTTCTTTCTTTCTTTCTTTTGATAGACTCTCACTCAGCTACCCCAGACTAGTGTCATAGTATCAGCCTGGCTCATACACCCTCAAACTCCGGAGTTCAAGCTATCCTCCTGCCTCAGGCTCCTGAGTAGCTGGGACTATAGGCACCTACCACAACTCCTGGCTAATTTTTCTATTTTTAGTAGAAAAATAGAAAAGTTCTATTTTTCACTCTTGCTCAGACTGGTCTTGAACCCCTGAACTCAAGGGATCCTCCTACCTCGTATGAGCCACCACGTCTGGCTCTCTCCCTCCACAGTTCTTAACATTCTCCCAGCCCTGCTGCACCCCTCTGCCTCCTTCAGTGGCCTCTCCCAGAAGCTCCTCCCCTATACAGGAAATTATATCAGCCTAGCCCTTCTGTTTGGTATCACCTGCATCCACACTCCACGTGGGTTTTCTCTTTAAACAAAAAACTGGTGCTCAGAGGGCAACAAGACCATTTTTATGATCCCATCTGGGCTTGGGTTTTTTACAGATCATTAGGTAGTTTTGTATTCATCGTGTTTTGATCTTAACAGTGCTGAGAGGGAGGGGTGACATGGTCCCCATTCCACAGATAGGAAAACTAAGATGCCCAGACCCTGAGATTCATTAGCAGGGCAGGACTGACTCCAAATCCAGTGCTTTTTCACAACATCACTGTTGCTACTCATTTTCATGTTTTAATGTCAACCCGAGCCGTGCATGATTAGGGAGGTAAGGCCTGACAGAAGTAAAAAAAATCTACAAAGCAAAAGAGAAATGGTTCAGAATTATATTAGCATTCATAATCAAGAGCTGCCTGTATATTGAAACATTGCCAGGCCCAGCTCTTAACCAAGACTGAGAATAAGAGCATGGACTTTATCTCATACCCTTAAATGGGGGATGGGGGGTCTTTTTAACAGTACAGGAGAAGAGGCTGTGCCTCCCAGGTGGTGGCAGGGAGGCTGCAGGCTCACTCCAGGCAGCCTGGTTTGTTTTTGAATTGTAGATTGCCCAGTTTGATTGGAAAGTCAGAAGTCTAGCCAGGCCCCCTGCAGACCTATTTATGTAGAACTGGTCTTCTCCTCTCTGAGATGAAATAAGCATCAGAGACCACCCAGCCTGCCCAACACAGCCATTTGTGTTGTCAAAGCAGGTGCCAACATCAAGCTAAAGCTGAGCATTTTGGGAGCAGCTCCCCCCCACCTGCCCTGCATGCTGTCAGAGTTTCCTTTACCTTCTTCCAGGCTGCATAGAACCACATGAAACTTTTAGCATCTGCCTCCTCCTCAGCTCCTAAGTCCCATCCCTTCTTTCTCCTCTACCACTTCTGTTTCATCTCTAAATGATCTAATATTAATGTTCTCAGCATTACAGTGTTCAGAGGAAAAGAAGGGGCTTTGCCTAGAGAGAGAGAGTTGAGAAATTAATATAATATTTGTTCAGGATTGATTTCAAGGCATAATCTCTGCTTTCAGAGAGACCCATCTGTTTAAAACTATCAGACACTAATTACCCAGAGCAAAAACACAATAGCAGGAGTGAGGAGCGACATCCTTATACTCCCCCCACACTTGTAATTTAGCATTGTTATTTATTAGGAGGAAAAAAATCTCCTAGTGAAGACAGATCTCCCATCCGCTTGACTGGCAGAGGCTCCCAGAGGACTGAGCACAACTGGGAAGAAGTCTCCAGAATTTCTTGATCAATGAATGCAGGAACTACTACATTCACCCAGTTATAAAGGACAAATCCATTCCAAATTCTTTTCCTCTCCCCTCTCCAACTGGGTCCATCTGGGCACCCCATCAGCCTGCTCCTTAGTGATGATTTAAAAAGACACCACCATTCTCTGCACAAAAGAGCGTTGAAAATGCTGATTCATCTTTGAGTCTTCCCTCTCTTTCATCCTCCTAAGTAATTAGATGCTGGGTCCTATGAAGTCTATTTCTACCACATTTCTCACATCTGACTCAGCTCCTTTACTTTCAAAGCTAACACCAGAGTGCTTGGACAGTATTCTAAGGCATGGAGTCCGACTGCAGTCTCTATCCCTTTCCTATCTACGCTATGCTCCACTGCTCCCAGAATCCCTCCCCAGGAAAAGGGGGAGGAGAAGGAGAAAGAGAGGAGGAGGAAGAAAGGGAGAGGAGAACCAGCAGTGTAGCAGATCAAGACATTCACCCGTTCAAAAACCCTCAAGGGCTTCCCGTGGTGACCAAATACAGGCAGTCCCTGGATTATGAGTAAGATAGATTCTGTAGGTTTGTTCTGAGGCTGAATTTGTATGTACGTTGAAATAGGCACATTTACCTATTACCTATAATAGCCTCTGTTCATAAGTGTGAGTCTACGCAAGTTGGATGTTTGTGTTTCGGGAACTGCCTGTAATTGAATATGTAACACCCTCCAGCTCTGGCCTGAAGGCATTTCCAGCCATCCTGCTGACTAGTCTTTGCATTTTGCAAATGTATAATCTGAGCAAAGTGGACTCCTCTGTCTGCCTACATAGGCACTGTAGGTTATCTTGCTCCTCTCCTTAATGGTAGGTTCTTTCATACCACGTGAAAATCCTGGCCCTGCTCCTTATGTCTTTTCCCTTCCTTGTTTAAACCCTCCTCACCGCGCAGCCAGATCTCTCCCTGATCCTCTAGTCCACTATAGTATTCTATTTGGCTCATATAATTTGGCACCTCTAATTTACCTTATATTGTCATATTGGTCCTATTAGATTCAAGAACTCCTTGCGTTAATAACCAATATTTGTAGAACTCCTGTTCTGTACCATATGCTGTGAGGGGCATTAGTCATGATCATTAATGTAATAGACATGGTTCCTTCTTTTATGAAGTGTACAGTCTGGTGGGAAGATAGACAATAAATCAATTCCTTTGGCACATATGAGAAGACACACTTCCGCCAAGGAGTTCACATAATAGGGACACATAATTAGACTGGGATTGGGGACTGTTTCTACAAAGAAGCAATGTTTTTGGTAGGGATTATCTAAACAAAGAGAAAGGAGAACATCTGAGTTTTTATTCCGTGTCTAGAAGAAACATATATTAAGGCACCTCAGTGATCACACACAAGTTCTAGAAAGTGCCCCTTGGTAGCAGTGCGGAGGATGGGGCTGTGGAGGGGATGGAAATGGGATAGGAAAGTAAGCCTGGAAACTGGTAAACAGGTTAGCAGGCTACTGGGAGAGTTTGCATGTGAGATAATAATGATCTCAACGAGGCTGGCGAGAAGGGACTGGGCTTCAGAGGAAAGAGAATCACGAGAACTTAATTTCCAGTTGTCTGTTGGTGGAAGAAGAGGAAAAACTCCAGGATGATTCTCAGTTTTCTGGAGTTTCATTCTGGATAAACTGAGTCTAAGTTACCAATGAGATGCTAGAGGAAACCTCTAGTCCTTCTACAAAGCCTACCTTGGTGTTATTTGTAGCACCTTTATCAAGGTATTATTGACATAAAACAAACTATACATATCTAAAATGTGTAGTTTGCTAAGTTTTGACATTGATGGGTGTATCAGTGAAACCATCACCACAATCAAACTGGTGACCATAACCAACACTCAATGTTTCCCTCCACCCAATTGCAATCTCTCCCTTCCACCCCTCCCCATCTCTCCTCTGCAGGCTACTACTCATCTGGTGTCTGTCACTATATAGATTACTTAGAATTTTCTAGAAGTTTATACAAATGAAAATCTATGAGTATAGTCCATTTGTATCTTTGATAATATGTATGTCCTTTGTGTGGGGGGGCTTCTTCCATTCAGCATAATTACTTTGAGATTCATCCATGTTGCTGCATGTTTTAATTCATTCTTTTCTATTACTGTGTAGTAGTCTATTAATTGGATAGACCACGTTCATCCGTTTACCTATTGGTGGGCATTTGGGTTGTTTCCAGGTTAAGACTATTAAAAATAAAGCTACTATGAACATCCTTATACAAGTCTTTCACCTAATGAAAAACCATATGTTGGTTTTTACTCTTGAGTAAATACCTAGAGTAGAATGGCCAGATCATATGTACCATGGTTATAACACTCCAGTGCAATTCTGGCACTAACTGTCACACATGTGACATAGACGTCCCCAACAAAACTGCCCTCGCTTCAGATGCCAGCTGCAAATGTGGGGATCCCCAAGCCACCCATATTTTGGACCACCTGGCTATAAATCCACAGCCTCCTCAGGTTTTATAATTCACTAGACCGATACACAGAAATCTGGAAAGCACCATATGTAAAATTCCTGTTTTATTATAAAGGATGCAAATCAGAAGCCAAATGAAGAGACACATGTGCAGAGCTGCGGTGTCCTCGGCATGTCACCCTTCCAGCACATTGAGGTGCTCACCAGCCAGGCAGCCCCACTGAGCTTTGGTGTCTGGAGTTTCTAGTGGGGTTTTGTTACATAGGTGTGATTGATTGTATCCCTCATCTCCAGCTACCCCCCTCT
The DNA here is from genome assembly GCA_963574575.1 of Galagoides demidoff. NCBI lineage: Eukaryota > Metazoa > Chordata > Mammalia > Primates > Galagidae > Galagoides > Galagoides demidoff. The sequence goes on from CAUYQV010091540.1 coordinate 7,546, forward strand.
TCCCTTCCTGGAGGAGGTCAGGCTGATTCAGCCTAGCTCAAAGCCCCAGTGCTCTGAACACACAATTGGTCTTTCTAGCATGACCAGCCTCATCCTGAGTAATTTCCTTAGCTAACCTCAGGTGTGGTCCAAGGGCCCACACAAATAACAAAGGCCCTCCTATCACTTGGGAAATTCCAGAGGTGTAGAGGGCTACCTTCCGGGAACTCGGGACAAAGATCAATTAAATTCTTTATTATACAACAATGATGTCTTATATTTAATAACTCACAGTTAAATATACTAATGATTAAATTCATAAATGAATACATGAATAAGTCAATGGCCAGGAATAACTTTTCAGTTGCATAGGACCGAATACCAACTCAATTTAACCAGGCAAAATGTTGGCTCACATACTGGGTACAATCACTAAGAGTATTTAGGGAATAAAGGAAGACTTCAGGTATCTAATCATCTGGAGCCAGAACCAGGAAGTGGGACCATTAGAAATCTGTCTGTCACCATCTGTTTCTCATTTCCGTTTGTCTCTACTTCATCTGCAGAAAGGTTTCCACCACGCCCCTCCTTTACAGTAGGGAAGATTGACTTCAGTTGCCCTAATTCATAGCATAAATACGGTTTAGGGAAGAACGTTAACTGGCCCTATTTGGATCCTGTGCTTAATTCTTAGATCTCTCACTGTCCCAAGGGAGGGGGTATCCAGGCCTGGGTCACATGCCTATGTCTGTGGTCTGCTGTTGTGATTGGCAGGCCAAATAGAACCTTGGGGACTGGTGGGTCTGCAAAGGAAGAGACGATGAACAGATAAATCTGAGCTGTCGACTATGCTTTATGTCCACACAGTGTTTGAAGCTTAGAAAGGAGTTTCCACATACATCATCTCGTGTTATCCTCACAGTAACCTTTTCAAAGTAGGGGTATGTCTCACAGATAAGAAAATGAGGATTGGTAAGGTCAAAGGTTCAACTAAAAGAGTGTCAGAAATGAGGGCAGCACCCGTAGCTCAGTGGGTACGCTCACTGTGGCACCAGCCACGTACACCAAGGCAGGCGAGGTCGAACCCAGCCCGGGGCCTGCCAAACATCAATGACAACAAAAAATAGCCGGGCGTTGTGGCGGGCACCTGCAGTCTCAGCTACTTGAGAGGCTGAGGCAAGAGAATCGCTTAAGCCCAAGAGTTAGAGGTTGCTGTGAGCTGTGACACCACAGCATTCTACTGAGGGTGACAAAGTGAGACTCTGTCTCAAAAAAAAAAGGGGGGGGGAGTAGAAATGAGCAGGACTTGGTCTTCTAGCTTTGAGCTCAGGAACATGTAAAGTTTGTACTTTGGAGTTCAGACAGTTTATTATATTCTTTTATCAAGTTTCCATTCCCATATTAATCCATAATATAACCTATAATATAACAGGAGATAGAGCAACAGAGAGGACAATGTGTGTAAAATGAATAATATTAATAAGAAAGTGATTTTAGCTAGTGGGGCTATGAAGAAAATAAAACAGTGGGACAAGGGGCACATTGGGTGAGTGGTTCATGAGGGACCATGACTCTGAGCTTGGAGAATGGTGACAGGCATCTCTCCTCTCAGCTGCCACTTGAGAATATTAACTCCTTTGCTCCTCCATACAATGCCCATGGCCAACCCCCAGCCCACCAGGACGCCCTCCCCAGCCATGAGGGCCCTCTTTGTAACTCCTCAATGACAGCTTTGCCAAGTTTGAAACATGGAGGAGCACCCCAAATTATAGCTTCAGTTATTTTATTTTATTTTATTTTATTTTTAGAGACAGAGTTTATCGCCCTTGGTAGAGTGCCATAGCATCACAGCTCACAGCAACCTCCAGCTCTTGGGCTTAGGTGATTCTCTTGCCTCAGCCTCCTGAATAGCTGGGACTACAGGCACCTACCACAATGCCCGGCTATTTTTTTGTTGCAGTTTGGCTGGGGCTGGGTTTGAACCCACCACCCTTGGTATATGGGGCTGGCGCCCTACTCACTGAGCCACAGGCACCGCCCAGCTTCAGTTATTTTAGAGTAACTAAGGGTGATTATTTCAGACTGTCCTGACAAGAAATCAAGGATTCTCTTTGGCAGTAGGAACTATTTTTACCTGGCTAGGGTGGTCCACCAAGGACCTTGTGTGGTCTTTGCAGGGCATGAACTAACCAGGGTCTGTTCCAGCTCTTACCTTTGAAGCTGTGATGAAAACCAAGCTTGCTCCTGGCTCTTGATACAAAGGGAAAGTAAAGATAGCAGCATCCCCAGCCCTTTGGGAAGCCGGCCCTGTTTCCCTGGTAGCCAGGAAGCCATGTAATATGTCATGTCAAAACTAATGACTCCTCTGGGAGATCATCAAATTAAGACCTTTCCATTAAAAGGCCTAATGCTATTGATTAAAGAGCAGACACCAAAGTCAGAGCCCCCGGACCCGACAGTTCAACGAATTTACATTCTCCTCAAACCTAAATCTTGAGCTAGAACACATCTGGTGCCCCTAGGAACTCAGGATTCAGACAATAAGCAGAGCCCTCTTCCCCTTTTCCTGGAAGTTTTCTGTAGCAGCCTCAGTGAGGAGTGAAGGGCTTGCCTGACTCCAGATCCGTACTCCTGGGCTTTCTGTGTGGCCTGATGTCCCCAGTTTTTATGACTAGCAGCTAATGCCACATGCAAGACACCCTAGTGCACAGAGCTGGGCACACAAACGTTACTCATCACCTGACTGAAAAAATGAATAATTTTTCTTATCATTTTGTAATTTTCCATGGTTAACCCTCTTGGCATTCAGGAAAAACACCACAGAAAGCAATTGAATTTGACTTGCTGCCCTAAACTATTGTTGTAAGGAAGGAAAAATGCCCTTCCTTCTACCCTTCTAAATTCATGGCCGGGACATAACAAAAGACAGATTAACAAGAGAAAAAGCATATAAAGTTATTTAATATAAGTTTTATGTGACATGGGAGCCATCATAAGGAAATGAGGACCTGAAGAAACAGCTAAACCTGCCTGCTTTTTATAGTGGATCTGATTAAAAGGGGGCAGTTTGGGAGAAATGTGACAGGACCAGAGTGTGAGGTGGGCAGGGGGGACCTTTGCAGTGCCTGTGTGCTCAGATTCCTCTCTGCCTCCTACCTTCCGGGTGTAGGGCAGGTGTGTCTCACATGAGGGTCTTCTGACATGCTTCAGGGCAAGGTCAGAGAGTCCTTCCCAAGTTTCATGACCTGCTTCAGGGGAAGGGAGTAGGGGAAGGTCAAAGTGGCCTTCTCTGTCCTTTCTTAAATGCCTTCAGCTGAAAATATTCAATAATGCTAAGGCACCACAATTTGGAGTGGCACGTCCTAAACGCATCATTACTTAATAGCAAGTCTTTCCTTCCCACTCTTGACTTTTGTTTCCTGCAAAGGCCCAGTTCCAATGCCATCTCTGTGTGATGCCTTCCATGAGTCTCCAGGCACAGGCTCTTTGTCCCCCCAGCACCTGTAGAAATATGGCATCATCACACAGTACCGTAGCGCATAAGGATAAGGAATGTGTGTGTCTCCCCCAGCCTGTGCGTGCCTTGGGAGGAAGCACCATGCTTTCTTCACCTCAGTCTTCCCCGTGCTTAGCAGTGTCTGGCGGAGACTAAGAAAGTCAGAAAGTGTTTGTTGAATGAATAATGCAGTGAACGGATGAACGGGCAGACCCATTCCTCACTTTGAAATTGCCCTGGCCGTGGGTTATAAGTTTGAGAACATTGATCAGGATCTTGGCCTAGTTAAACTGATATGATGGAATCCTCCTCCCCAAGCTATGCTTCCCCTGAGAACCTCTCTCTACTCCATGGGCATGATGTGGGCACGATGAAAAGAGGCGGCTAACAGGAAGACCGCTTTGACCACTCACGGAGCCGGAGCCAAAGATCTGAGTGAGATGTATAAAGTCCATAAAAGTCCAAAAAGGAGAGAGGGCCCTCCCCCCAACCTACCTGCCAGACCAACCCTGAAGATCAGTAGAGGGAGAGATAAGACAGCCAGAGTGGCCACTTCCAAGGGCAAACTCATGTACAACTACAGTGGGCAGGGGTGAGGTTGGAGCATTTTGTCCCTACGAAGTACTCCCAAATGGAGAGCATGGAGGAGACATAGTACAATTTTTTTTTCTGTACTTCTTAAAAGAGGCTGCCACTTGTCTCACACCACTACCCCTCCTGAATCCATGTCAAGTGGCTGTGGCGCAGTCATACCTGGAAGCAAGGGCAGAGAGGCTGAGGTTTCCCTCAGCCAAGGGATTTTGGGACACCCCCGCCCCCCAGCATTCTGTTGCCAGGACATTGGGCAGCCCACCAGGGGTGATGTGGTGGCTTCTCTAAGGCCCCCCTCCAGGCACAATGGTGTCAGTAATTAGAGCTCACTTCTTCCCCATACCAGCAGAGACCTGTCTCTGTCTCAGTAGAGGGAGGGCAGGCTTGGCTGCTGGCTGCTCTCCTTCCCTCCCCACCAGTGATCCTTCCTTCTGGTTAATGTGGGGCAAAGCCAGGTGCAGGAAACAGCTGAGTTAAACAATGTCACAGGAGTAGGAGGGGAGAGGGTCGGTTGTGATACCAAAGAAATGTTCATTCCGACAAAAGGAAATCAAAGCCCCAAATGATCCCACAGGGAGGAAAGGTGAGCAGGAAGGAAATGAAATGGAAAACACTGGCAAATTGGAAAACAGGCACAGAAGAGGAAGAATTTGAACTCTTTGGTGCAGGGAGACAGCTGCCCAAAAAGAGGGTCTCTGCAGCGAGGACCTGGGACCCAGCAGGTCCGTGTGGTGTGTCCATGGAGTAAAGATGGCCACTGTGCACTGCTCTTTAGGAAAGAGCTGGCCTAAGCCGGAGTGTCTCCAGCCTGGAATTCTTCCTGTTCTCTATGAAAGTCAACTTAGCAGACCCAGCCACCTCCCAAACTGGGCCAAGTTTCTTGTGCAAAATAATTTCCTGATAAGGCTACCTGGGAAGAGCTAGTGGCTAGATACATCCTAGATAGAGAAGCAGAATGCCGGGCAGGTTCCACCAAGCTCCACATCTCAGTGACCTCCTGTCCTTCGAGAGTCTCTTGGGGATTCAGCAATGTCTTCATTTGAAAGATGAAAGGAGAATTCTTGCTAAAAAGAAAGTTTTCCTAAATTCCAGGGCCTCATCTCCTCTTCAGTAGCAGGTTCTTGGAGTCCTGGTAAGTTCTCTAACTCACCCTCTACTGCCCTGTTACCCCATGTAGCCCTGTCACCCTCTCTCTGCCTTTTCAGCTCCCACACGTGACTGCATTGCTGATTTCTGCCTTTCCCCACCAGGAAGGCCCTTCCTCTTTCTCTTGCTCTGAGCTTCTTCCTGCATGTGGACCCAGCTTCCTGCAGAAGCTTCTACACCGGCCACCTGGGCATGTCCCCAACACTGGCATTTCCTTTGTGGCACTCCACTGGGCTCCCTTGTGAATGTCATTAAGTCTCTTCCTGACGTTTCTCTCAGGCCACCCTAATCTGAGGGCCCCACAGGAGCTAGCTAAGGCCTCCTTTTCCTGGGCACCCCGCTTTGAGCCCAGGGTTCAGCACAGAGTGAGTGATCCAGCTGACTGGCTCTTGGAGGTCCAGACACCATCAGCCACACAGGGTTTGAGGGCTAAATTACATACTTTGGGAGAGGTCTTTATGAGGTCAGCTTTATAAACCAACAGGCTGGACTCTGTTTTTTACCTCCTAAATCCACCAGAAGGAGGGAGTCTGAACTGAGACCAATCTCAAATGTTCATTCCCCACCAAAGGGACTTAACACTACGCGTGTGAGAGGCAGTTCAAGGAAGCAGGAGTTGTTCTCCAGGATGAGAGAAGCCTCAGGTTTACACACTGGCCACCTTCTAGGGAAAGCCAGGTCGTTGTAAAGAAGGGAGATGAGACCCCGTCCTTGAGGTCCATGGGAGCAGAACCAACGCCAGCGGGAATCCACTCAATGTGGAAAGACTTCAGCTCAATAGAAGAAAAGCCGTAGAACAGTCCAGGTTGGCCTGAATCCATTAAGCATCCTGGTGTTAGAAGTGTACAAGGGAAATGTTGTTTTGTTTTGTTTTGGTTTGGTTTTGAGACAGAGTCTCATTCTGTCACCCTGGGTCAAGTGCCATGGTGTCATAACTCACAGCAACCTCAGACTCTGGGGCTCAAGGCATCCTCTTGCTTCAGCCTCCACAGTAGCTAGGACTAGAGGGTTTTGATGCCACACCTGGCTAATTTTTCTATTTTAATAGAGAAAGATCTTGCTCTTGCTTAGACTTGTCTCTAATTCCTGAACTCAAGATATCCGCCTGCCTTGGCCTCCCGGAATTCTAGGTGTGAGCCACCGCACCTGGCCGGTACAAGGGAAAAGTTGAACAACTTATAGAGGAGATTTAAGCATGGATGGGGAGAGAAGGTAGTGGAGGGGAGGGAGAGGGGAATGGACCAGGTGGTCTTCAAAGTCTTTCTGGCCCTACATAATCTGGTCATGACTGCAGAAGGACAATGGCTTCCAACAGCAAGGGACTTCAATGTCCTCCAGAAACAATTGTCCTAGTCATGGCATCAGGAAGTCTAGAAAGAACTCCCGAAATCATTTTCTACAACCTCCCCATCACTTGGCAGCCCTGTCCAACATTGTATTTATCACTGGCCCAGAAATTTCTCCCAGAACTAGCTGGAATTTCAACAGGGCTGTAGCAGTGGGCTCTGCGGTAGCAGGTGGGGAGGAGAGGCACTTTCTGTGCTGGGCAGCAGGCTGGGAAAAACATTGCTGAGGGCCCCACCACCAACCCTGGGATCTCTGCAGATGCACCTCTCTGTGCTGGAGGGAGGGAGCTTGGCAGGGAGCTCAGCTGGCAGTGGGGAACAAGCATCATTCCATTGTTGAGCAGCCTCGCCAGCTGCTGACAAGGGAGGGGTTTGCAGACAGACTGAACCTATGGAGGGATGAAAGTCGCTCAGAGATAGACACACACACTCCCAGAGTTTCCTGTGCTTAAGCTGTTTGGAAGCTCCTGTCATACGCACCTCGAGCAAAGAGAAAGGAGGCAAGTGGGAATGACGGCTGGAAGTTGGGCATGTTTCCCCAACGCTGGCGCTGCTCTGTAATTCTCCTCCTTCATTACAGAAGCTTCCTTTCAAAATAACTGGGGAGTGGCATGACTCATGATCACGGCGCCTTCCCTCTCTGAGGAGGAAGGAGCTAGTTGGCTTGCTCAGGGTGGTTGGGGGACTTGCTCCTTGGCAGTGCAACACCCAGACCCCTCTGGGGCTGCACGTGCCAGCCAGCGTGGGCCAGCACCTCTATGCCTTGGAAGCATCTGGTGAGCTCTGAACTCTCTGTACAGGTGGTTGGCATCTTATGGGCACAACCACAGGCTCTCGGAGTGGGGACCAGCCAAATTGCCCTCCTGGTGGTAGAGCGTGATTGGCTGGGCTGGGATCCTATAATGGAGAGTCTGTGATGCTGGTGACTCCTGCTGGTTAATCCTTTCATCTCGGCTCTGCCGCCGCCTTCTCAGCCTGCTCCCTTCACGGCCTAGGTTAGAAGCCGGTCCTGGGTCCCCATCACCTAGGCTGACTTCCATCTCTAATCATCACACTGTCGGGGCCCTGTCTGTTTGCTGCCCCACCTGATACAGTAGATTTTGAGATCCTTGTGGGGGTCCTCTCCCCGTAGTGTGAAACCAAGGCAGTCTGTGCCGATATTACAAATTGCTGCAGGGCAGGGTAGGGCTGGGACCAGGGTCTACACTAAAGCACCCAGGGTGCAAAATGCCATGAGGTACGGCACTCTCGGCCCCTGCAGCCCCAGCTCAGCACCCAAGAATAAACGCCTCCAGGAAACCCCACAGAGATGGCCCCAGGGCACGGAAAAGGAAAGAATGTTAATTGTTGAGAACCAACTACAGAGAGTCACCACATTATTTCTTTTATCTTCTAAGTAATTCTATAAAATAGGTACTGACATCCTCATATTAAACGTGACAAATTGAAGCTTGGTACAATTTTGTACCAAGTCTTCTTAATGCCAAAGTCCCTGCTCATCACAGGACACCAGGTCAGATGAGAGAGGTCTGAAGGGACAGTGGCCTCACCATTCTGGAAATGAGGTTGGAGGTACTTGTCTGGAGTGCATCTATACTTACCAAGCTTCCTGGGAGGTTCCCTTGCCTGGTCTGGAGGTGAGGACGCTGCACTTCAACCTCCCTTAGCAACCTGATGGCACCTCACAGCTTAGGATCAGGAAGTCCTTCCTTGGGTCTACCCTAATCTGCAGACCTGTTCCTGCAAACCCCTCCGTCTCAAGCAGGCCTCCTCGGACACTCCCTGCAGGCCCTCCTGCCCAGGGTGCAGGTGGCCAAGTTGTGCTGCTGCTGGGGCTTGGGAGGGGACTATCTTAGGGGTCTGCAGACTCAGAGACAGATGAGTGGCCACCAAGGATGGGGGGCTTTGTCAGCAGCCCCTAGGCCTGGATATTTCTGCTTCCTCACCCATCTCTGGCTCCAGCCTTTACTTCTACACCCTGTCTCCACCAGCATCACCATGGGAGGGGAGCAGGTGCCAGGTGGGCCTGAGCAGGCTTCATGTACCCCCACACACAACCCACAGTGGCAGAGCTGGAAGCAATCAGGACAGCCAGCCATGCTCCAGGTTCTGAGAGTGCTGAAGCCGATCCAGCACTCGGGAGGGGTCCCCGGGTGGTGAGATCAGCAGGTGGCCCAGCGTGGAGCCAATCTGTCTACCTGGATGGAGACATCATTGGCCCACCCAGGAAACAGAGCTCAGGAGAGGATTATGCAGCCCTTCCCAGCTGCCACCACCCTCACTACCTCTCACCTGACCTAAGTCCTCAGGACAGTCCTCGACAGCCCTGCCCCCACCCCCAGACTGCCTCCAGCCTACAGTACCCAGCCTCTGCACTGACCCTCCCAGCAGGGGGCTCTCCTGCCCACACCCCTGCACTCACTGAACAAAGGACAAGCCCCTTACCTAGCATCCCTGGGTCCTACAGGGTTCTCTGCTGCTCCCTAACACACCTACATTGTCCCATCCCCCACCCACCTCCAGTGTCCACCTGCCCTTGGTTCTGACCTTATCCACCAATGTGATTCATCCCTGCAATCCATTTCAATTGCTGTCACTGTCCTCTTTCTCTTAGCCCTACCCTTGGCCTCCTGGAGCCCCTTGCCTAGCGCTGGCCCCTGGTGTCTGCGTCCCCGCACACAACTCCCACACTAATTTAGGAATTCCTTGAGGGCAGAGCTATGCACTCCTCATCGCTGTACTGCCCCTGTGCCCACTGAGCCCTAACAGTCTCCGTTTCCACACGTACAAAGTCATCAAAGGAAGTTAGTGGTGCTGAATTCAGATAGGAATCAGTTTTAATTTACGATGTTGCAGAAGGCTCTTGCTTCAGATGGCCTTTGTGGGCAGGAAGTTCTACCTCACATCTAGCCCAGTTCTACCCAGCTTGGGGTTCATTTTCATTCCTCATTTCATCTCCAGTGGAGATGGAAAGCAGCGCATCATGTTCCCCTAAATAATAACACCTCTCAGGCTTTAACGCTATCATTAAATCACTTCCCAGCCACCTTTCCTCTTCAGGCGAAGTAATCCCAGTTCTTTTCATGTTCTTTCAGAATGTTATTCTCAGCCCTGTAATTAACTTGGCAACCCTTCTAAATTCTCCTCAACTTCTCAACATCCAGAAAGAAAGGGTTCGAGAGGGAACCAGAGCCCACATTGATGGCCTACTAAGTGCCAGATTAAAAGTGATGGCCTACTAAGTGCCACGTAACCCTTGCTACGTGTAACCTGATCACCAGGAAGGTTGCTACTCTTCACCCCATTTCACAGATGAGCAAAAAGAGGCTCATTATGCTTGACAAGGTTTCCTCACCTCAGCACTATTGACATTTTGGTCCAGATAATCTCTTGTCATGGGAGAGCTGGCTGTGCCTTGTAGATGGTGCAAAGCATCCCCGAACTCGGCTCACTTGCCAGTAACAACTCCTCTTCGCTTCCTGGCAATTTCACCAACTAAAAATGTCTCTAAGTGTCCTCTGGGGATAAAATCCCCCCCAGTTGAAAAACCACTGTGTTAAAGAAAATGTCCAGAGATCAATTAATTTATAACTCACAGAAACTAAACACAGATCTGTCAGCGCCAAAGAATTTTCGTTCCGCTACCTGCCTACAATCTCCTAAGACCAAGACTCACTGGGGAAAATAACGGGAGAAGGTCATTACATTTCCTACTTTCTTTGCTCCTTACCCCTACATTTAATTCACTGTATGTGTCATTGGAATCCGCTACAGATTATTCTACTCCAAGTCCAAAACCACACTCTCCAAGTTTATGCAGTTTGAAAACATTAGTGTTTCTGGGTCCACTGTGACCACAGGTATTTTTCTTTCCCCAATCAATTGCTCAGTATCACGAATTTCAGGCCTACTGCAGAGACATAGCAGAGGAAATAGAACACGGATCCCCCCTTCAAGAACAAAAGGTCTAACCTGGGAGCGGGATGGACACATGAGCAGTTTTAACACTTACTAAGAAATGCACCAACCATCCTGACCCCATTCCTACACAGGTTGTTGGAAAGCAGGAAGACAGAGTCGGCCGAGCAGTTGCTTAGACGCCAGATGCCAAGCAGTCGGGGTGAGGAGTCAATCGAGACCAGCCCTTGGCACGGTGAAGACGCTGCCATGAAGCAGATAAATATTGTGGACGGCAGGTTGTGACAGGGACGTGCATGCTGATGTCATGCATGGTAATGGAACCAGGTGTCTGCAGGCTGCATTTGCTATTTCTGTGCCCCAGACCAGGCCCGGGAGCCACGTTCTACTCTCAGGCAAGCTCCCACTCCCGGTTCCACCTCCTCTAATGCCGGTGTCAAGGGTGGGAGAAAGGTTGGTACGTGATGAACTCTTCACTTGGTACCCCAGGCCTTCATGAAGCCACACCAGGCCTAATGCCCCTCCTTCATTCCTTTCCACTTATCAAAGTCTGACATATTCTTCAAGATTTTTCTCGCCTTCCATCCCCACCACCTACTCTCTGGCCAAATCAGTCTGCCAATTGTATTGAGCCGTAATTTTCTATCAGCATTCTTTTTTTCTTCATTCATTCTTTCAACGTAGGGTTTTTGAGACTCTAATCTCTATAGCAGGCCTGTTAAGGCCCTGGGGGTACAGCAGATACAAAGCAGACAAAACTCCCTGCCCCCGTGGTTGGGGGAAACTAACATTTATCTCCGCCTGCATGCTTTGGCCTCATGCACTCTGTCTGAGACTATAAACTCAGCCCCTGAGCAGGGCCACTCCTCGTTCTGGACTGCTATTGGCGTTACCGTGTGACCCAGGCAGCTGGTGTGTGTGGCAGACGTAGCTTTCCCTTATCTCTGCCCCCCTGTCCTCCCTCCCAGATACAATGTAAGATCCTAGGAGGGCGGGGACTCTCCACCTAGAAGAGTGTCTGGCACAGAGAAATAATAACATTGTATTCAAAAACTAATAATAATAACTAGTATTGATTGCATGCTTATGAAGAACCAACCATTGCTCTAAGTGCCTAATAAATATCAGCTTGTTTGATCCTGACAAGCCTAGGGAACCAGAGGCGACTCACGCAGCAAGTAAAAGCACAGGTGGGGGTGGGTATGGCGGCAGCAGCGGCAGAACTGGTAAAGCTGTTTGGGTGGTGGCAGGAGAGGCAGAGCAGGTGGTTCCAGAACATAGGCTTTAGAGGAGGACCTGGATTGGAGTTCTGGCTCCATCACTTATCAACTGGGTGACCTTGGGCAAATGACGTCTCTTCCCTTGGCTTCATCTCCTTTTCTATGGAATGAGGATAATTATAACCTCCGTGTCACAGAAGTGGGTGACAACTACATGAACTAACACAGGGAGCGCACCTCCAGCACAGAGGTGTCTGCTGTTGTTATTATTATTCTTGTTGTTATAGCCCTCTTCCAAGAATCAGCCCCCCTGCCTCCTGTCCCATCCTGCCCCAGCCCCCCAACCCCCTGCCTGCAACCCACCTCCTTCCACATATTTAATCAAGCAGAGGAAAGCCTGAGTGCATTACCCTGAGAAGGGACACTTCAGCTGCCACCTCATTTCTCCTCTTCCAACAAATGAGCCCTAAAACAGATAGATTCCGCATGTCACAACTCATTTATAATAACCCAGGATCTTGGGGCCAGAGAGGAGGTGGAATCTCTGCTCAGGTATTTACTGAGCATTGAGGACTCCAGGATACAAGAATGCAAGGGAAGCCAGGCTACGTGCGAGATGACTATCGTCTCATCCCTGCTGCTGCAGAGATCTGCTGAGCTCTTTCATTAGACATCTGATGCTGCTGTAGAAAAAAAATACACAGCAGCCTCAAAATGTGGGCATGAAGCGACCTCCTGGGGAAAGCAGCTTTACGTATGTCAGCTGCTAGTACTAAGCGCTCAGCCATCCACTGCTTCTTTGTAGCGCTGGGCTTCCCAGCACACGACCTTTATTCAATCCAGGTTTTGCAGGGTACCAGGGGTGCTAAACCCTCCTCATTCCTCGTGCTTCTGCAGCAGTCGGGATCTGTGGCAGCTCCTTCTCCCTGGCTTTCATCTCTGCATCCCTCCATTTCTGCCCACAGCACTGAAGCATCAATTATACACTCCAATTATGTGATTATACTAATTAATAATAATTCTTGCTACTCATTCTGCCAGCTCCCATTGGAGGATTTCAGAGGGCATTTGGGAGGCTAACTCCCAGCTTTGCCACCTGGGAAGGAATGGCCAAGGCCTGTAGAATTCCTGGGATAAAAGGGAAACTGAGGCACTGTAAGGTATTTCCTTCTGATAAAGACAACCACTGACTCAGCTTTGTCTTGATAGAGAATTTACTCACGAAAACAAGCCCACTGGATATTGCTGCTGTCTGGAGCGATGGCAGGAAGAAGAAAGTAGTTTAGCCCAGAGGTAGTACTTTGTAGGTGTTAAATTAGCTGTCATTAAGTCTAAGATTTCCTCTTATTTACAGAAATCTGGATTTTTTTATTTTTGGTTACATATCATATTATGTCCTTCCCTCTTTAGACTTACATACGAGCTATGAAGAAAAGTGACTTATGATTTGGATAAGGCATAGTTCTTTTTTCCAGGCTATATGTCCAAGCAGGATGGGACCTGGGCAGTGACCCTGTCTAATCTATCCAGTTTTCAGAAGCAGAGGCTTGAAGCCCAGAGCCAATGCAAACTACAAATATACCTCAATTGTTATGTCTATTGTCAAACCCAATTATCAAAACAATGCTATCAGGCAAATTTACTGCCCCCATATTACAGGGGAAACCAAGGTCTTCAGAGTGACTTCCCCCAAACCACACTGCTTTTAAGTGACAGAGCTATGACTAAAGCCAGGTTCCAGTACATTCCAAAACCAATGCCTCTTTCATTGTGTCATGTCAATAACACCGCCAGTTAGTGGCAGAAGATTCCAGCACTTTGATGCCTATGACAAATCAGTGAGCTCTTGGAATAGGAGATAAGCCAAACTGACAAGGAGAACAAGACATTCTGTGCTTAAACTGAGTGCTCTTGAAGCCAAATTTCATTTTCATTAGGTGCAGTCAGAGAGTCGTCCTGCTCAATGAAAAAAAAAAAAATCAATCAAAGCAGTTTTCAGACTGAACAGACTAGTCAGTTGATGGACCTGCCTAGTTTGGGTCAAATAGTTCATCCAAGCTGAGTTAAAGCTGTGATGCCTGCAGGTTGAGTGATGCTGAGATTGTGTCTCTACACCCAGCAGCAGAAGCCTTGCTGAACTTAGTCCTGCCACCAGAGCCCATGCACCACCAGCGCCCATGCACAACCAGCGTCCATGCACCACCAGCGTCCATGCACAACTAGCGTCCATGTACCACCAGCCTCCTTGCCCAGCTGAATGGGGCCACAGCCAGCACACAGAACTTGGCCTATTGCTACCTTAGCTCCACCCCAACTGCACTGGGGAGACAGAGGGTCAGGACCAGCTCCAGGAGTCCATGGCCAAGGGCAGAGCACCAATGGACTTGGATAGTCTAGGCAGGCTCAGAACTTATACCCAGGAATAAGCAAACTTAACAAAATGAGGCAAGGCTCTGGGTCTGCCATTCTATCAATTCTTCACTCTACGGGCACCTGCAGGACAGGGAAGCCCCACAGAAGTAGCCACCAGCCAAGCCCTGAACCACTCCTATCGCAGAAGCAGCTCTGAGAATCCTCCCTGTCACTTTCCCCAGCTGCTTAGATCTAAAAACAAAAAGCAAAAAAAAAAAAAAAAAAAGACAGAATCCCAGTTATCTAGTTCCAACTCAGAGATTGGATGTGAGCTCTCCTGCAGCTTTTTATCCATCCTTTTCATAGAGCTGATTTGCTACATTGTGTATTAATATTCTGTATAATCTACTGACTCTGAGAAGTTGACTCTGTTAAAGTTCGTAGGAAGATGCTGTTACACACAAATATATACAAATGTTCAATAAATACATGAAAAGATGTTCAACATCATCAGTCATGAGGGAAATGCAAATTTAAACCACAATTAGATGACACTGGACTCTCATTAGAAGGGCTAAAATGTAAAAGATGAGAATCCAAGTGTTGACAAGTCCCTGGAGCACTGCACGTGTACTGGGGCTGCACGACAGACTCTCACAGAGTCCTACAGCAAGTGGGAAACTCCGCAACCACCACTTTGGAAAAACAGGCGGTTTCTTTAAAAGCTAAAATACATTTATCTTAAATCCCAACAATTCCATTGCTATCTATTTACCCAAGAGATGTGCAAACGTGTCTGCGTGAAGATCCGCACGTGGATATTTGTAGCGAATTGACTTGTAACACCCCAAATCAGAAACAATTCAAATGCCCATCATTAGCAGGTAAGTGCATACACAGACCTCAGTGGAGCTATAAAAAAAATGGAGTATGGTTCAGAGAAAGAAAGGAATGATCTATTCAGAAATTCAAAAAGAAAAAAGGACACATTTCAAAAAATATATACCAAGTGAAAGAAGACGGACACGAAAGAGTGTCGTACATGCTTCCGTTTATATAAAAGTCTAGGAGAGAGAAATCTAATCTATCGTGACAAGAAAGAAGATCAGTGATTGCCTGGGACCAGAAGTGGTGGGAGATTGAGTAGCAAGAGCACCAGGGAAGCCAGGGGGTAATGGAAATGTTTATATCTTGATTGTGGTGGTGTTTACAGAAGGGAGGACATTTTTCAAACCTTGCTGAGCTCTCCACACTTAAAATAGGTCTATAAACTTTAGTTTATGGGTCTATACCTCAGTAAAGCTGGGGAGAGGCCATGTATAAGATTAGCACGAACATGCTTAATTTGGGATTGAAATAACTCTAAATTAGTAACCTTTAAATTTAATCCACATTTAGAACGAAAAGAACAAATGTCAAATCTTCAAAGAAGAAAATACGCACACACACGAACACACACAGATGCTGGTACGGTGATGGACTCAGTCCTGGGGACCTAAGATTACCTGGAAACTACCCATAAGGAGGCTCCTTAAAAAGATAGAATATATACGAAGGAAGAAAATTAAGCCAAAGGAATATGTTTGCAGCAGCCATAGCTTTGTCCCAAACCCACTGCAGAACTATAGTATGCTAAACAACACCCTCTGGAAGGTTCCATTTGCTAGACTGGGCAGCCTCGAATGGTATCAAATCAAACATGTCCCTTCCTGCTCCCAGCGCCCAGACCCAAGTCTCAGAACCTGCCCTTTCTGCCTAAGACTCACCCAGCAGCACCAGTGGAAAAGGAACCAGAGAGGGGCAATCACCCACTCAGATTTATTTCACTTTCTAGGGCAACACCCACCTGCATGTCCACTCATCCATGACCTTACCCCCAAACAGGGTCACACATTCAAATTCCTACAGGGGACTATGTGGTAAGGTAAAGGAATGGGCCAAGTGGGTCTACTATGAGACAAGAGGGAGTAGTGGGGATTGGGGCAGGCCCAGGAACACATAAATCTGTGTAAAACAAGCCCCATTCTTCAAAGCCAGCCCATGATTGGTATGTGGGAAGGTGAAGCCTGTGTTGTCAGGCTTTCTGCTTTTTTCCAGAAGAGCCAAACATTAGAATTGTATGTGAACACTCTCAAATTTTAATATTGGCAACCAATTCAAAAAAATGTGAAACGTGGTGTGGACCAAATACCATGCTCAGGCCAAAGCAGTGAAGCACCACCAGGTGGTAAGCCCATCCAAGAGACTAACATCCCCTTAGGGCAGGCACCGTAGCAGGGTCCAAGGGCTGTGTTCCCCACTGAAAGGATCTGGCTGATCCTCCTTGTCAAAGCATAAATCAGCATTCCAAGAAAGTTATTTTCCAGCCCATCCTTGAAGTCTTCAATGACTAGAAACTTGACCATTCCATCAGAGGACTCTGCATTCTCTCCCTGCCCTGCTTCCACTGGGGCCGGCCATCAACATGGTCCCTGCTTCCAGGAAGCTTTCCTAGAGGCCCACATGCACCCCAGAATCTCCTTACCTGTGTCTCCCTGGCCCCTTAGACTTCCTAATCTCAATTCTTCCCACATTGTATTACTCAGCCGTCTTCCCGCCATGCTACAAGCTCCTGAGAGCAGAGGTTGTGCCCAGCAGTTAACACAGTCAGTGTTATCACTTAGCCTTTTTTAATTGAAAGTGATAAAACAAATTCCCTCAGATTGTCTTAAGTCCCCCAGAGATGTATTCTCCACATTGGTGACCAGGAGGGCACAGGCTGGACTAAGGCACAACTGAGACTGGGGTTCAGCCAGCCACACCTGGTCTCACCCCACCTCTCCCTGCAGTCGACTTCATCTTAGCCCAGGTGGTGGCAAGACAATGGCCAGAGAGAGACAGTATCAATAATGTAATAATACTGCATTATTAATCCTCATTTTATAGAAGAGAAAACGGAGGCACAAAAAGGTGTGAAGTGCCTTGCTCAAGGTCACACGTGCAGTGAAGGAGTAAGGTGACAAAGAAGCAGCTGGCTTCCCAAACTTGTGCATTGAACATGCTATAATTCTGTCCCTGAGCTGAGCCTTTCTCTTGGTCAGTTCCCAATGTGGCCTCTCACAGCCAGGCAGCCTTTGTCCAAGTGGTACAATTACTGTTTTCTCCCCACCCTGTGAAATGTCAACAGCATATGATGGGAGCAAGTGAGCAGAACAACTTCAATAAAAAGAGAATGACACAGAGGGCAGTAGCCCATAGCACGTGCTGCTCCCCAGCCTGGCAGGAAGCAAGGTGTCTGCCCCTCCCCTGTGTTTCCTGGGAGATGTCCGCTGACCACTCTCTTCCAAGCCCACATCTGGGGAGTACAGTGGGAAAGATGAAACTTCTGGAAAGAAGCTCTCTACTTGATGGGACTTATGGATCAATTGCCTTCAATGACTGGCACCTTAGATAGATTATTTGACAGATTTAGTGTTTCTCTTGTAGAATAATTCTCCCGGGTCCCTGGTTGGCTGCCCTGTGGGTTAGTACCTGAAGCCCCAGTGGCCTCCTGGATTCCACCTTGCCTGGGGGAGGGGAAGGGATTATGTGGCTTCCTGACTCCAGCTGTGTCCCCTGCATTGAGAGGGTTCATCATAGGGGGTGCCTGGAAAAGCTGGAGGGGACCAATGTATTCGCAGGGTGCCCACATTCCCACCTTAACTCACGCTAATTTGAGGTTGGAAAAGCCCATTTAGCTTTCTGGCCCAGCAATTCCTCCACATTTCTGGCTGCTGTGATTTCAGGTCACAGGCAGGAAGTGGCTCTTTCAGTAAAGCCTAATGTAAATGCCATCTGCTTTCAAGCAAGACAGTTTCAACCTAAGCTTGTCCCTTTCTAATAGGACCTTACTGAAGGTCCCTTCTCTTTTCCTAGGACTCCAAGCTTTCAGCCATGGTCCGTGAGTCCACACCGCCCAGCACACCCGCTCAGCCAGCGTGCAAGTGTGATCCCCCACCTTTACATCCCCACTCCTGGAGCTAACATCTACATCAGTTCTATTTTAAAATCCCAGAAGAAAACTACCCCAAAATGCCAGGGTCTGCCTCCAGTCACAGCTGGATTGAAGGGCACAGCTATGTCATCAGCACTGGGTCTTTCTGTTTCTTTTTTTTTTCCACGTTTTGGTCTCTTTACAGGTTCCCTGTGGTTGCCCACAATTCCAGACCCACATCCTCACCAGTGAGTGTCCAGCCAGGTTAAATATAGAGCTTTTTTTCTCCAGTAGTCAAATGAAAACTCCTAATCCACTCTTGCTGGTCCAAATCTGTCGTGCGCCCATCTTTGAAGGAATGATAGTGCCTTGGAGATGCAGCGCTGATTGACAAGCCCGACCACACACCTACCTGGAGGTGGGTGGAGTTGTTCCAACCTTAAAGAAATGCAGTGGGGAGAGCGTGGGCAGGGGAGTAGAGGCTGGGCACCCAAACAATGGGTGGTCGATGGATATTTATCTTGTGCATGAACAAATCAACTGACCCTCGTAACCTGAGCGATTCAGTATTCTGGAAAGAAATAAGATGTATCTTTTCTTCTTCCCTACCCAAAGAGGTCTGAGCCAGCAGAAAATGCTGTGTTCTAAGAACATGTGTGCATTGACAGTGAATTCTCACTTATCTATATATGGCGGACTCTCTGGAGTATCCAGGTCAAGTGTTTAACTCTGGGCCGGAGTTCCCTGGTCCTGCGGGGTTCCAAGCAAAACCCCAGTGGGCCAGACTAAATCACTTAGAATGTCCCTTCGGTCAACAAGCTTTGCGGTTCACTCGGGCCACCAAACAGTGTGTGCTCGGGGAGTGTTGGTTCAGGCAAATGTTTGTCTGAGCAAAGCAGGCCTAGGAAAGCAAATCCACTTTTGGCAGAGAGCAGGGCCAGGGTGGGAGCCCATGCAA
Source organism: Galagoides demidoff (assembly GCA_963574575.1). Taxonomy (NCBI): domain Eukaryota; kingdom Metazoa; phylum Chordata; class Mammalia; order Primates; family Galagidae; genus Galagoides; species Galagoides demidoff. Next base: position 26,504 of record CAUYQV010091540.1, read on the forward strand.
TCCTCCCAGAGCCTAACCTGGGACGAGCACATGGGCATGAGTGTACCTCCTATGTGGTTTGGGATTAACTACCTTGCTGTTTCTGGCCACCAGCAGGAATACTGGGGGCCTGACAGTTCCAGCAGGGCAGTCACACTAACCTGACAGAAACTACAAAAAGAGTGTGTGTGCTAACTGTTGCTAGCCACAAGACTCTTCTGAACTTGCTGGGGGGCCATGTTGGGGCAGCTTTCCTAGGAGTAGATTCTGAGAGCAGCATATGTATATAAGGCATTCATTATGGGAATGCTACCCAGAGCAACCAACCAGGTAGCTAGTGGGCAACTCAAACAGAGAAGGGGAAGAAGCTGATTCTAGGAAGGTCGCAGCCTCAGCCTGAACTGATGGGAAACTCTGGAGTGTAAATTACATGGTGAAAGGTGTAAGCGGTGGTGCCCAGAGATCAGGATGCAGAGGAGATGTTCAGGCCAGGTTTATGGAAAGGGGAGGGTGACCCGCCTGGGCAGTGCAAAGGTGGTGTCTGCCCCAGGGGGCAACTAGAGATCCCTTTTATATGGGGCCATACAGGATGGGCAGATTTCACAGCTTGCCTAGAAAGTTAGAGCCTTTGGTCTGAACTTCTCAGGGGAGTGGACTAGCCAGATCCTTTGTCCTAGGAGGAACGAAGGAGGAGAGGTAGGGGAAAGGTTTATGTGTGGCTGAGCTAGGCTCCCACATACACAGCAGAGAGATTTTTTTATTCCCATCTTAAGGCAAAGGTACAGGGCTTTTGTACCTCTATACCACTAGTGGTAGGTGAGGGTGAGGGGGTTGTACACTCCTAGGCACATCCAGTTGGGCCCAGAGCCATCCCCTACAGGCTGCAGGTGGGAGCTGTAGCAAAGCACAGAGAAGCATGGGGCACCATGCACGGAGCAGAAAGAGGGACACCAGGGACCTGGGAGGTCACTGCCTATGTCCACTACAGGTGCAGAGGTGTTAATCACCTGCCCCAAGCCCCCTAGGAGCAGAGAGAGGGAAGTGGGGCTTGCAGTCCCCTGAGCACCTACTTTCTAGATGGTTCCCTACAGTCCCCCCACCTCACACTGTATGATCTCTCCTGGTTCTGTTTCTCCAGGCTGCCCCAGGCTGGATGCAGAGAGTGAATCTTGCTGGAATCTTCCCTCCCACTCCCCGGCCCCCAGCCCTGCACCCCAGCAGTGGGCTCTGCTTAGCATTCTGCCTTCCCTGGCATGTGCCACTCTGCCACAATTTCCTGTTCAACAGACGGATTATAGCAAGTTCATGTTCTGTATCAATCACGGCACAAATCATTGAGTATATCGACTGCGGGGAGAGACACCTGTGTACTCTCAAAAGGGCTGGGTGCTTTTCCTCTGCTGAGAGGACTCATGCTGCCTTAGCCTCACTGTCAGGAGTCCCAGCCACTGCAGGTCCTAAAGCCAGCAGCCGCACCCTGCTTACGGGTAGCATGGAGGTTATGCTCATTTATCTAGACCCTCTGCAGGGACCTTCCCCAGGCCTCAGCTTTAACAGCTGATCTTCAGAAGCTAGGTACAGGAGGCCCTTCCAACATCCAGCTCTGAAATCATCTACAGGAAAAGCTGGTTGACATCTACTCAGGGCCTCAACATGTACAGGCTCAGCCCCCACTTCAAGGGGGCCATAAGTTACCCTAAGATCATCCCCCCCAACCCTGCCACCAGTTCTGATCTCTTGAGACTCTCAGCACTTTCTAACACTCACAACAACCCAGCGAGGTTCACGTTTTCATCACCATTTTATAGAGGAGTCACAGTGGCTTGCCCAAGGTCACACAGCTAACCCCAGCAGGGCTGGGTTTCAAACGCCAGTCTGGCTGGCTCTGCAGTCAACGTCATTACCCGCCCAGCTATATTCTTAGCCTTTCAGCTGAAGTTCTCCCTCTGGAATGTCGTTCAGCAGTTTAAGCGCCTTCTGATATCTAAATTAATTCCCTCTATTTGTAACTCAAACCCTCTTGCTCTCCTCTCTTCATTGACTGGTGGACAGATGTTTGCTCAACCCACTGCCTTGCTTTTCCAAATACGCTTTCAATGTTTGTTTTTAGCACATATGGGGGAGAACAGGGGATGAGCACGAGCCTCCCATAAGATGGCACAGAACCCAGCCAGGACCCTGTGCAAATTGGGAGCCACTCACACCAGCCTGAGAGTGATGCCCCTTAGATCGTGTGCCCAAAGTGCCTCACCTGGTCCAGGCCTGATGTGCGCACCTGAGCATGTACACACACACACACACACACACACACGCAGTGTGTGAGCACATCCCCATCTTCTCTCCATCCTGTATCCTTCCAGCCTCCTGCACTGCTGCCCCAGCCTCACCCCTTCCTGGCCCCTCCTGCCCGCAGCCTTCTAAATCCCTACTCCCTCTCTCCATGGATTCATCCTATCTTACACGTGGTACCCCTGTACAACCTCTCCCCAATTTCAGTGCCCTGGGTCCCAGAGCTGAATGCCACTGTCCCCACAGAAGGTACCATGGAAGACTAATTGTGTTGTGATTTTCAAAGGAAGTTGAAATCCCATCTTTACTGCTTTCTAAATGAACCTTATAATTTTTCCCCGTCTACAGTGTCCCTGCACACTGCCTCCTCTGTGTATGTGGGACCGTGTGAGCTCTGTCCATGCGAGCCAGCAGCCAGGCTGGCCACTTGCCTCTGGTAGACCTGAGGGAAGGATGGGTCACCCCAGCAAGACTGAGTGTGAACCTCATGGCCAGGAGCCACAGCCACGCAAAGCAGCCTCTCCCTACCCCACGGTGGGTCCCTCAAGTGGGAGCCTCTGAAACAGAACTGACTGGATGAAGCCTGAGTCCACCAGGGGTTATCCTGGGTCAGACTAGCCCAGCCTGTCAGAGGGAGCCAAGGCTGGAGGTCAGGAAGGGGGCCCCGGGGTGGGGGGGGTTCAGCAGAGATCTCTGGATCTCTAAGCCATGGTGTATGGATTAGAGGGCAGGAGGAACATCCTGACAGGCCGAGGACAAAAGACATCCTGGGGGAAAAGTCACGTTAAGATTTAGAAGAGAAGCATGTGGGGGGTGGGGAAGTAGGGAAGAGGTGGAGGAGGAGAAGACTGGGTTTGGGGGTACCGTGGGTGATGGGCACAGTGACTCCCCTAAGGGTCTGGCCATCCAGAAACCTCTGACCTCTCCAGGCCTGCTTATCAGGGGAGGGAGGGGACTACGGACAATTCTTCCCTCAGTAGGGAAAGGGAGGATTAAACCCACTGAAGGGCGAGCCAGGGCCATCCTTATGCCTGAGAAGCAGGTCCCCAAGTATCCGGCTCCAGCTGGAGGCCGGGGCCTTGGATGAGTGGGCTGGAAGTCCACCTTTCTCTGCTACCCCAGAGAAGGCAACCAGGACCCGAAGCTGCAAACAAAGAAGATCAAGAACTCCACACCCTAAAATAATTGGGTTTGGGTTACTAAGAGGCTACCGCCACCCCCAGCCCAAATGCCACTTAACTGCTTGCTCTTGTCTGCGCATGTGAGCCACAGGCCTGGAAAGGGGCGATAGCTGCTCCTCTCCTTCCACCTCTTCTGGAGAAGGAGCTTCAACTCACCAGATGTCACAATTGGAGACACACTTAGAGACTCACTTAGAGATTGGGAAAGTCTACAAGAGGGTGACCAGGGGACTTCACCCCCAGCAAGAGGCCATCCTCTTAGGCAGCAGGGCTCAAGCTCAACAGGGCAAGGAAATGGCTGGGGGAGTAGCCTGCACCCCCACCTGATGTGGCAAGGACAGATGCGTTTTCAGTGGGTCAAGGGATACTGCAGAGAGTGGAGGCTCAAGCCACCTTGCTGGTGGCCCGCCCAAGGTGGCAGCCTGTGAGGCAAGGAGACCCTCCTCCCACAGGAAGAGAGATCAGAAAGGAGTCGAGCTATAGTAAGTCTACCGCTGCCTTGGGAAGCTCTTTGGTGGGTGAGTTAACGTTACCCTAAGAAGCAGTGCCCATGCAGAGGTCCTCAGTGACACACAGGACAAGGTAGGAGGTGATGGTTTGTTCCCCACCCTCTTCTCACCTGCACAGCGGGGCCTGGGATAGCAGCCCCTAGGGCTGCCAGATGGACCATGTCACTTGTAGGAAGGGCAGGGAGGAGAAGACCACCTCCCAGCCCACTCCAGCCCCAAGCCCCAGGCTGTCCTGCAGTGAGGAAAGGTGAGTTTCAAGCTGATACAAGATACAAGTCTTGAGCTCTATTTATTTAATAATCAAAAAGTTATAGAATCTGCCCAAGAGGTTGTCAAGAGACAGAAAAGGGAGATTCAACAGAGTATGACTGAAAACAGTGACATGAGAAAAAATTTTTAAATGAATATTTTATGTTAGTGCCCAACTGAATCGAGCTTGAATGATAAATCAATTACACAAGGGACAGAGACTCCCTTAGACAAGCTCAAGTAGGACTGTGGGGATGGAGGGGAGTACATGATTAGGAGATGTGCAGAATAGTAAACAAGGGAGACAGAATCCCAGGGAAATCTGGCAGCAGGAGGAAGCTTCCAGACAGGAAAACCTGAGGGGCTAAGGCTGTCTAGTCCTCCAGCCACCTCATGACATGGCAGAGCTTTATTGTTGGGGTTAAAGTCCTGGCTCTGCTACTCCCTGGCTGTGTGTGCTTGGGAAAGCCCTTAAACACCCTGTGTGCCTCAATTTCCTCATCTGTAAAATGGGAGACTAGCACCTGGGGAGCAGTTGTGAGAACTGAGTCAGTCAAATGGCACAAGTGTTTGAGTAGGCCTCGGTATTGTCCCTCCTCTCTGGTCCATCCTCCAGCCGGCCTACTCTACTGCTCTCCCAAGCCCCGCAGCTCTCTCCGCTTCTCCTCTGTGGCTGCTCACCCAGACCCCTACTGGGCCTTTTCTCTACCTCCCCACGTCTCTTTCTCATCCATAATAGCAGCTCTGACTCGTGGAGGCTCAGACTCCACCTGGAAGCCTCTTGATCTCTGTGTACCCTTTAGCTTCTGCTTCTGGGCCTCCGTCTGATACTGTCTGGATTTCCCAGTTTTATTTCTCAGGAACAAGAAGCTGAATGTCCCAGCCTTCCCAGTTTGGGCAGAGCCCTTCACAGGCCACTGAATGGTGGTGGCCAGGGAAGGAGTAGTCACGTGATAACACATATAAAACACAGTCAGCGAAGGCTTCCCCTTGGGCAGGGGCTGCAGGCCTGGGGACTGGGGCCCAGATCCCCTTAGAAGGGGCTACGAGCAAGGCAGACTCCAGGATTGGCATGTCTTACACAAACAGGGAGATGCATTCACTCTGTCTCGAGGCTACCGTGAAAACACACACAGGAATGGAAATGGGATTAGGAAGACTCTATCAGCAGTAGTGGGTTAAATCCCATCTATGTGCTCAGGACTTTCAGCATGATGATGGGTCAGCGGGTGGCAGGGAAGGAGGTAAGGACTAACAGGGCTGGAGAGGAGGCAGATTTCAAGAGGACGGAGTCAGCAGACAGACTGAGTGCCCTGGTGTGGGCAGCAGCCTGGGAGCTGCAAGTGCCAAGGCAGATTCGGATGCCACACCCCCCACAGCATGGCGCCCCTAGGCTTCCTCTAGGTTCTGCCCCCCTCCCCCCACCTGTCATCCTCCCTTCAGGAGGGAGATCCTCTTAAAACCTACCGGTTCACCCCAGAGCACCCCTTACCTTCCTGGCCCCCAACAGCCACTCAGTCCTTCAGCCCCACCTTTGGGTCTGCATTCTGTTTGCTGTTTACACATCAGCCACCCCCTTCTGGCTGAGCTCTTTGAGGGTGAGAATCTCTGCTCACTCAGCACATATTCTGGCCCCCGGTTGTGGCTCAGAAAAAACTTTGTAAAATGAAATGATTGACTAAAAAAGAGCTGAGGCTTCACTGCAGAGATGGAGCTCTACGAGGGAAAAAAATTGAACAGATAAAACCAGGAAATGATGGACATTCAAATGGAGTAAACAGCATGGGCAAGGGTGGGGAGGTGGGGGTGCCACACTGACTCAGGAACACCCTCTGCCATCTCTTTCCTCTGGGGCCCAGACCCTGCCTCCCCTATTCCCTCCCACCCAAGTCCTCCTGGCACCTGCTGTTCTGGCCCCTGCCCAGGGCTCACCGAAAGCCCAGACTGGATCAAGCCAGTTTGGGTCAGGACTGATGATGCTGGATGTTCTCTGAGGGTACCAGAGCCCTGATCAGAGAGCAAGGCTGGGATCAATTGCTTCATCCTTATCTAGACAGCAACAAGATGGCCCTGGCCACGAACTTGAACCTGCTCAGGGGCACTGCCTCTCTACCTGTCCTTCTGAGATTAGGGGAAGCCAGAAGTCTTATTCTCCACTGAGTCCTTTGGAGACCCCCAGTTTTATCCTAATTCTTTGACGCCTCTCCCACCTTGCCAATAATGGAAAGCTCACTCCTCCTTCAAGGCCCCTCTACTCCAGACAGGCAAACCAATTTCGTCACTGGCCTAGAAGCAAAAAGCCTGGAGAACGCAAAAGGATTTTCACTAACTCCCAGCACTCCCTCCTGTTTCCTTCTTGGGAGACTTTGAAGGGTGCTTCGCACGTCTCTCAGACCATCCTCTTTGTTGGTGCGAGAGTCGGGAAGGTGCATATTTATTAAGCTTGACCTTGATGCCCCAGGCTTGGTAGTATTACTTCATTTAATCCAGCAGTAGGAGGTTCTGAATTCCCCCACTCCCTCAGGTGATTCCTTCAAACTTGGACAGTTTCATAAAGACCTGGGATTTCTGAGATTTGAAGAAAGCTTCCGTCTCCCTGGCATTCCCTGCTTGCTTCCATCCCTGCTGCATTCCCAGGGCTGATCTTCAGCTCACACTGGGAACGTGTTTGATAATAAGATGCCCAGGCCCTGACCCTGTAGACAGAGGTGGTAAGTCTAGGGTTGGCCAAGCAACACAAAGTGTTTCTTTTTCTTTTTTTTTTTTGAGACACGATCTCACCTTATCACCCAAGTTAGAGTGTAGTGGCACCATCACAGCTCACAGCAACCTCAACCCCCTGGGCTCAAGCAATCCTCTGCCTCAGTCTCCCAAACTATAAGCACCTACCACCGCACCCAGCTAATTTTTCAATTTTCAGTAGAGGTGGGGGTTTCGCTCTTGCTCAGGTTAGTCTCAAACTCCTAAACTCAAGTAATCTTATTAATCCTCCTGCCTCAGCACCCCCAGAGTGCCAAGATTACAGGCAGGAGCCACAGTGCCTGGCCCAACCCCAGGTGATTCTGATGCAAATGAAAGAGTAAGGACCTCTATTAGGGCAGGTCCAAGAAAGTCCCCACAGTGGCCTCTTCATCCCCCCTCTCCTGAACAGATGGGGACTCAAGGGTCAGAGAAAAGTGATTTTCTGCAAGTTGCACAGTGAACAGACCTAGCTCAGAAGTTGCCCAAGGGCTTCCCTGAGTGCCTTCACCCTTGCTATCTCTTTTCCACCCAGTTTGCCCCTGGCTGGCCTTCAAAGATGATGTAAAATGTCCCAGCTAGTGCCTAGGCACCTTGCTTCCTCCTCCTCTCCATCCCAGCTCCCCCACCTGGCCTCAGCCTCAGGCTGCTGCAGAGCTGAGGAGCTCCAGATTCCCACCAACCACAGCAGCCTTTAACATGTTGCATTCTAATTGCTTGTTTACCTGCTGGGCCCACCGCAGACAGAAACACCAGGAGAGAGGAGCTCTGTCTTCCTCTCTATCCCCAGAGCCCAGGGCTGGGCCTGGTTGAAGGGAAGGAGCCCCCTATTTATTGATGTACAGTATTCTTTTGAGGGCCTGGGCTAGTGACTTCATTCCTTGCTCTTTTAGGGATCTTTGCTATTTTTAAGGTCAATGCTTAACCCAAAAGTATAGTATGTTAATGGTGGAATTTTAGGCTTTGTGGCTTAAGGGATCTTTCTGACACTTCTCAAATCACTTCTCAGTGGTAAGAGTCCAAGAAAGGGGTCTGCTGGTCTTGCTCTCTTGACCACACTATTCAGATATGCCCTCAGACGTTGGTACTGTCCCAGGAGGGACCCCTGGGCCTCTTCCCTTCTCTCCCTGGCTGAGGAATAGCTCACAGGGCTCAGGGCCTCATCCCTCCTTCTGTCAGCTGGACACAAAGCCCAGAGCACCATTCACTTGTGATTTTGTGGCTTATGAATTTCTGTGTTGTGGGCAAAGCCAGTCTCATTTAGCAGCTTCTCCCATGCAACTGGCCAGGCTAGTGGCCACTCTGGCTGTGGTTTCAAGGAAGCAAATTTGCTTCTTGGAAATTTGAACATATTGGTACAACTCACTGGCTCCTTCCTGCTGCAGATAATCATGCTGGCCACCAAGCTTCCTGCCACAAGTGAGGTATCCTCTTCAGTGACGGGCACTTGGCCGGTTCTAGAAGCCTTCTGAGTGGCCATCTGTCACATGGCCAAGCCACCTCCTTGCAGCAGCTGGACTTGTGAGTGAGAGGAGGGCAGATGGACAGGAGAGGGCTGTCTGCTGTGATCCTGGGCTATGCCAAGTAGAAATCATCATGGAAATGTTTTCTAAGGGATACACTCATTTGGTGAGATGCTGGTGAGAAAGGAAACAAGAAAAGCCTGGGCCATGCTCTGCCTGAGTCACACACACAGATGAGCAGAGCCCAAAGCCCCAAATGCCCAAAAGTTAAGCACTTGTCCCTGAGGCTGCATCAGAAGAACAGGACAAGTGGTTTAAGGAGAAGAAAAGAGAAGTTTATTAATTTACCAGCAAATTAGGAGTATGGCATACTAGCATCTTAAAATACCATTGTCATCTATAAGCAGAAATATAGAGATTTCAAAAGGAGTTTTTTAGCTTAGGGCTGTTGCTGTTTAACTATAGTTGATAACCATTTCCAGGGAAGACAATCTCAATCTCATGACCTCCACCCCAGACAATTCTATTGAGCCATCTTCTGCAGTACAAAAAACAAAAGCTATGCCCTACCCCTCTGATTACTGGCCTCATCATGTAGGGATGCAGGTTTTTAAATTCCCAGAAAGAGTAGAGGAGTTATAAAGAGGCAACTCATAAAACATTCTACCTTTTTTTCAGGCCATTCTCTCTGTTATATCTGCTTATTAATTATTCCTTCCCTCCCATCTCCTTTGGTGTTCCTCTGCTTCTGCCCTGCCTGACTCCCCACTGAGAGCATTTGGGATACCAGGACCTAACAACCTCACACTCCTGCACCCTGGTGAACAGCCAGCCAGCATCCCTGAGAGCCACACTGCTGACCGAGTACTCCCCTGCATGGTCACTTCCAACCCCTCTCAACCCTGGGGCAACTGAGGCTCAGAGGAATTAAAAAATTTGTCCCAGGTTGATGCCAGTGACAGAGCCAGGATCAAATCCAGGTTTATCTGAGTGTTTACCCCCCTTATCTGCCTCTGTGCAGCCAGGAATCCACACACAGGCCAGCTCTGAGAGGGCACTGGGAAGCTAGCTTCTTCCTTGCCCTCCTATCTTTTTAGGGATAGAGTTTCACTCCAGTGATCTACCTGCCTCGGTCTCCCAGAGTGCTAAGATTACAAGTGTGAGCCACCACGCCTGGCCTCTTTTGCTGCTGCTATTTAATTTGTCACTGTAAGGCCAGGCACTGGGGCTCACACCTATAATCCCAGCACTCTGGGAGGCCAAGGGAGGTGGATTGCTTGAGCCAAGGGAGGAGTTCAAGACCAGCCTGAGCAAGAGTGAGATCCTGTCTCTACTAAAAATAGAAAAAAAACCTAGCCAGGCATGGTGCACATGCCTATAGTCCCAGCTACTTGGGAGGCTGAGGCAGAGGGATTGCTTAAATCCAAGAGTCTGAGGTTACTGTGAGCTAGGCTGATGCCATGGCACTCCAGCCTGGGCAACAGAGAGAGACTCTCTCAACAAAAAGAAAAAAAAGAAGAAAGGAAGGAACGAAGGAACAAAAAGAACAAATCATTAATCATTTAAAAACTAAACATAAGTCTTTTTTTTTTTTTGCAGTTTTTGGCCGGGGCAGATTTGAACCCACCACTTCTGGTATATGGGGTCAGTGCCCTACTCCTTTGAGCCACAGGCACCACCCAATAAACATACTTCCAAGTAATGCGTGGGTCAAAGAGGAAGTTTCAAGGCAACTTTTTTTCAGAGTATTACAGGGGTGTAAATGTTTTAGTTATATGAATTGCTTTTGTGCCATTTGAGTAGAAGTTATAACTGCCCATCACCAAGACAGTGTGCACTGTACCCATTAGGAGCGAATTTACCCATCCCCACCTCCCATCTGTTTTGTTTTCACTGAGTTTTACTATCACATGTGTACATGACTGTTGATGAAGGCAAATTTTTAAAAATGCTCTGAGCTGAATGAAAATGAAAATACAGCCTATAAAACTTTGCAAGATGCAGCTAAAGCAGTACAGAGAGGAAAATTTAAAGTACTAAAAACATACATGAGAAAAGAGAAAAATTTCAAATCAATAACCTAAGCTTCTATCTTGAGAATCTAGGAAAAGAAAAACTAAATAAACCAAAATCAAGATGAAAAAAAAGAAAAGAATACAGATAAAAGCAGAAGCAACAGCACTAGAAAAAATAATAGAGAAAAGTCAATGAAACAAAGGGCTAATACTTCAGAAGATCCATAAAGTTGACAAACCTCTAGCAAAACTGACCCCAAAAAAGAGCAGTCACAAATTACTAATATCAGAAATTAAACAGGAGATTTCAACAGAGACCCTGCAGACATCAAAAGGAGAATAAGGAAGAAAAACAATTCTATACAGATAAATTTCGTAACCTAAATAGGATGGATCAATTTCTTGGAAAACACAAGCTACCACAACTCAATATGAAATAGAATCTTATTTGAGTACTCCTAAACTATTAAGGAAATTAAATTCATAATTTTAAATTCCTCAAAAAAGAGATCTCTAGGCCCAGATGGCTTCACTGGATAATTTTACCATGTGTTTAGACAAGAATTAACACCAGTTTTATACACGCTCTCCCAGAAAATAGCTGAGAAACGGATACTTGTCAATTTGTTTTAAAGCTAATATTATCCTGATATCAAAATCAGACAAAGGACAAAACTAGGTAACTACACACCAGTATTTTGCATGAATGTGGATATAAAAATCCTTAACGAAATACAGCACACAAACTTTATGGACACCCTGTATCGGCAAATGGAATTCAGCAATTTATACTATGCCACAAATGAAGCATATTCTAGAAATGCAAAACTGGTTCGATGTTTTGAAAATCAATCAGTAACACTGTATTAACAAGCTGAGGAAGAAAAATCACATGATTGTATTTACTGATGCATAACAAGCATTCAATAAAATTTAATATCCATTTTAAAACTCTCAGGAAAAAAAAAAACAGGAATAGAGTGGAACTTCCCCAACTTGATAGGGAACATCTACCAAAGGACTTACGGTTGACATTATGTTTAATTAGGGAAGAAGGAACGCACATATGAACACCAAGATTAAAAATACAATACCGTTTTTAATTGCTCAGAAAAAAATAAATGATTTTACTGTAAATGTAGCAAAACATGTACAGGATTTATATGCCGAAAACAGCATAACACTGATGAAAGAAAGATCTAAGTAGATGGAAAGACATATGGTGTTCGTAGATTAGAAAACTCAACATAGTAAAGTCGTCAGTTCTTCTCAGAAAACAGTTTTGAAAAAGAATACAGTTGGAAGAATCGGTCTACCCTATTTTGAGGTTTATTATATAGTGATAATAATCAAGACTGCTTAGTATTTGGAGAGAGATAAACACCTAGGTCAATGGAACAGAATAGAGAACCCAGAATTAGACCCACACATGTATTCCCAATTGATTTTGACAAAAAATGTGAAAGCAATTCAATACAGTCATGATAACCTTTTAAACAAGTGGTCCTGGAGCAACTGGCACCCATAAACAAAATAAAAATGAACACTGACCTGTCTCACAACTTTATACAGCAAGTAATTAAAAATGGATCACGGACTTAAATGCAAATGTCAAAGTATAATATTTTTAGAAATATCACAGAAGAAAATCTTTAGGATCTAGGCCTAAGCAAAGAGTTTGCAGACTTGACACCAAAAACAGAACCCATTAAAAGAATGATTGATAAAGTAAACATTATCAAACTCAAAAGCTTTTCTCCATGAAAGACGATAAAAAGACCAGCTACATAGTGCAATAAAATATCTGCAAATCACAGGACTAGGAGAAAGGACTAGTATCTAGAATATATAAAGAACTCGCAAAATGCCACAGCAAAAACGTAAACAACCAAATTAAATGTTAAACAATACAACTAGAACATGGGCAAAGCCATGAAGAGACATTTTATCAGAGAAGAATACACAGATGGCAAATGAGCATAGGAAAAGATGACCAACCTCATTAGCCCTTAGGGAAATACAGTATATTACTACACACCTAGCAGAATGGTTAAAATAAAGTGCCAACGTCAAATGCTTACAAGGATATAGAAAAACTGGATCACTCCTGTATGGCTGGTGGGATAGTAAAATAATATAGCAAAACTCTGGAAAACAGTTGGGTGGTTTTGTTAAAAAAAACACCACCACTAAACCTTCAACTATGACACATAAAGACTTTGCTTTATTTGTTCTTTTTATTTATTCCAGAGAAATAAAGACTCATGTCCACACAAACTCTGTACATAAATACTACAGCAGCTGCATTCATAATAGCCAAAACCCAGAAACAGTCCAGATATCCTTCAATAGGTACATGGTTAAATAAACTGTAAAACGTCCATCCCCTGGAACACTTCTTAGCAATAAAAAAGGAACAAACTCTGTGTACAAGTAACAATTAAGCTGAATGACAAAGGCCAAGCCCAAAAGGGTACATGCCGTAGGATTCCATTTATAAGATATTCTTGAAATGACAAAATTTTTAGAAATGGGCAACAGATTAGTGGTTGCTAAGGGTTAAGAGGGCACTGGAGGGACGGAGGAGGGTGTACACAGGCAGCATGGGGGGATATCTGGGTGGGTGGAAATGGTATCCTCGTTGTGATATTGTAACTACGGTTTTGCAAGCTGTTACCATTGGAGAAACTGGGTAAAGAGTACATGGGATCTTTCTATATTATTTGTTATGACTGCATGCGAATCTACAATTATCTCAAAAGAAAAAGGCAATTTTTCTTAAAAGCCCATGCAGTTTATAATTTCATAGTGCAAGCTTCCAGGAGATTAAATGAGTTTGCTTGGGTCTTAAGCATAGATTGTTTTGAAAATTTATATGGAAAAATGTATATGTAGTATGTACACAGAAATTCATATATTTTTCATATAGAGGTAGGAGGGAGAGAAAGAGAAAAGGGGAGAGGAGAGAAACAGAAATGTGTGGACTTTTAAAAGTCACTACACAAGGCCCTTCAGGAGCCTGAAGGAGGGAAAGTAAAAACCCTTGATGAAGACAGTGCATGTGGATGTAGGGGTGAATGAGATCGCTTCTCTCCCTAAGAGAACCTCACTCACACACACCAGCCAGCTCTGATCAATACACAAGGTCCCTGTTCCCTCTTTTCCACCTCCCCTCCCCTTTGTCATTGTCCTTCATTCACAAAGCCCCTAAAGAACTCAGGTGCTACAACAAATGACCCCCAAATCTCAGTAGCTTGACATAATAAAAATTAATTTCTGCTCATAACGTGTGTTTGGGATGTTCCCAGCTGGGTAACTCTCCTAGGTTTCCATCTCATTGGGGCCAGAGACCCATGCTACCACCATATTGTGGCTTTAAATCATCACCCAGCACCATCTCAGTCAGCAGAAGAGTGTGGAAATGTAAAAGGCTGAGATAGGAGCGAGGTGGCTGTGTGCCTTTACAGAACTGCTTGGCCCCTTCCTACTGCGCCCTGCCAATGCTCCTCATCATGAAACACCACACCAAACATACTTCTCATGACTCATCCTAAAATGCCAGAGCAAGGCAGCCTCCTTCATACCAGGGAGAAGGGTCTATTCTGAACCTCTGCTCTGCATGGTTTCCCAGGACTGAGGCAGCTCAGTGGTTGTCCAAAGTCTCTACCGAGCCTGCAGAGACCGCTCCTTCAGCCTCAGGCCTCCAACAGCTTCCCTATTAGAGCCCCAGAGCCACCCAAGAGGTCAGGCAGGGGGCTCCCTCTTTCCCATTCCCCCTGTTGCCCTGGTCACCTCCTTCCATTAATATATCCCTCAAGCTCCCTTGAAGATTCACAGAGAGAACCTCTTTCAGCAGGGTGCAGTGGCTCAACTCCTCTAATCTGACACTTGGGGAGGCTGAGGCCAGAGGATCGCTTGAGGTCAGGAATTCAAGACAAGCCTGACCAAGAGTGAGACCTCAGTTCTACTAAAAATAGAAAACATAGCTGAGCCCTATGGCAGGCTCCTGTAGTCCCAGCTACTCAGGATGCTGAGCTACTCTTTGAACCTAGGAGTTTGAGTTTGCTGTGAGCTAGGCTGATACCATGGCATTCTAGCCTGGGCAACAGAATGAGACTATCTGAAAAAATAATAATAATAATAACTTCTTTCTTCCTCTGTTAGCCTGAAATCAAAAAGCGTAGAGGATATCACTCCATGAAGATCAACACCCTGAAGGGCCCCAGAACCTCCATGCTAGATGTTGAGCTCTGCATCTAAGCCAGGAATCCTCAGGGAACTTTGCTCCAGTAGTAACAATGTGATGAATGCTGCTCAGGGATCAGGGAAGAGCAGATCGTGGTGGGAGAGGGATATACTGAGTTCTGCCTCAGACATCTTATGCTTACAGATGCCAGGTGTCTATGGGTTGGGAGCTCAGAAGAAAATCCAGACCAAGGCTCTCCACATACCTTATATTTCATAGAATACAGATTCAGCAGTTGTTACAAAACCCCCAAAATAACAGTGGATGAAACAAGATAAGGTTCCCTTGTCTCATAAGCAATCACTGGCATAAGGGCTGATGCAGACAGAGCTTTGAGGCATCGGGGCCCGGGTTCTTCCCATCTTCCTGCATGTGCATGACCGAAAATGGCTCACTACCATCTGTCCTCTAGCCAGAAGAAAGGGTGCATTGGGCAAGGAAGGGCAAACCCTTTCCCTTTAGGGGCATAACCAAAGAAAGTGCACACATCACCTCTCCTCACATTGCAAAACTTGCTCAGAAGGGTGCATCTAGCTGAAAGGGAGGCAGGGCAATGCAGTCATTATTCCAGGCAGCCATGTGCACAGCTTATTTCTATTGCTGTGAAGGAAAAGAAAAACAGATCTTCAGGGATAATTAGGAGTCTTGCCACACACCCCTGTCAGGGATATATTTTTGAGCATGTATCCTCCAGTATATGTCTATTTGTTCATGATTAATATGTATGTCAATATATTTATTAGTTATAAAGGTTATTTTCTTCCTTACTTTTTAGATAAAAATAAATGTGATATTTTCTTCTCATACCTCGAGAGATCAATTGGGACACACCCTGTTGGACACCACTACCCTCGAGTAAAGACGTAGATGGTTAAACGAACAGCAAATAGATAGTGGCTAAAGCTCTGGAATTGAATAGATCACACAAGGAAAGATATGTAGAGGGAGAAAACACCACAGCTGGGACATAGGGAAATGTCAATATTTAAGAGTTGAGCAGAAAGAAAAAGAAGCAGGAGTCATCTGAGAAACTGAGCACAAGCCGTCCAAGAGAGAAGGAGAGAAATGGATAGAGTGGTCCCAAGGAAATTCCAGAATAGAGTTTCAGGAAAAGTTATGCAGGACGAAGACTGAAGGGACCATTGATTTGCCAGTGTGAAAGTCATTGGTAACCAAGGAAAAAAGAAAAGAAAGCTAGAATAAATAGACAAGAAAGTGTTGGTAACCAACACTTGACTCTATGCACTAGGAAGAAGGTCGCCATCAAAGGTTTTTGGGTAGGGGAGCCTCATGAAGACAGCACAACGTGAGGAAGACTTAGGTGGTATGTGGACGTTTGTATAAAATGTGGATTGGAGGAGCCAGAGTCTGAAGTCTGGAGGCCTGCTAGGATGTCAACTCAAACCAGGCTGACCAGACTGGAAATGGCTTCTAACGAAACACTTTGCTTAGGAAAAATGGAAATGACCCAACAACCAGCTTGATACAGAAACTTATGGAGAAGGAAAAGAACATTGACTTCAAGGTTTTGAGCACTGAAATCTGAGAGAGTGGGAATACCACTGTTCAGTGAGGTCCTGATGGGGAAATGGACATCTGGTGGGTTTGCCCAGGAATGCTTCCAGAGAGGATGCTGTGAGCATGCCAACCCCAAAGTGCCTGCTCTTTCATCGTGGCTTCCTCCCACATGTCTAAGCTATACAAACTCTGCAGTTCAGGGTTCCTATCCCCTTTCCCCAGCAGTGTCGAGGATGTGCTCATGACTAGATGTTGTGCCAAAGACCCTCCAAACAGACAAGGCTACTTTAACATGGTGCCTGAGACCACAGGGTTGTCACTAAATAAAATGACAGCACTCCTTTCCACGCAGTGACCAGCTCCCTGAGGTGGCCAGCAGCAAAGGCAGTCAGCTGGCATTGAACTGGATATAATAAGAACACTTTCTAAGCAACCCCACACAGCTCTGGGAGCTAGGGCAGAGGTCACACTTGCACAAAGCATCTTCAGCTGTGGCTCATTGTTTATCATGATCAAGAAATGGGTCAAAAGGTGAGGAAGGGAAATGCCATTTTCAACAACCATAGTGTATGTCCCTAAGGAACGACTTCCACTGTGCTGGACTCCATGGACCCTCTCTCAGGGGTTCTAGTCCAATTGGTTAGGAGCTGACCTGAAGCCATATACTTCCTGGAGTCCTCCCTGCCAATGTTCCCTGGTTGCTTCTTTCTCAAGCCCCTCCTGGGTTGGGTTGCAAGACAAAAATGGTAAAAAAGATTTGTAAAATTTCTTACTACTGGTCCTATTTCTTAGACAACTACACTTGGGGTTTGGATGGGTCTGGGCACCAAGAGGCAGGAACATTGTTCTAGCAGCTCTTTCTGGGTTGTGCCTTGGTCTAGATTTGTGTTCTTCAGAATCAGGAACTGAAGTGACTGAATATAAAAATTATCAACGTTGGGTGGCACCTGTGGCTCAGTGAGTAGGGTGCTAGCCCCATATACCAAGGGTGGCAGGTTCAAACCCTGGCCAAACTGAAACAAAAATATAGCCAGGTGTTGTGGCGAGTGCCTGTAGTTCCATCTAGTCGAGAGGCTGAGGTAAGAGAATCACCTAAGCCCAAGAGCTGGAGGTTGCTGTGAGCTGTGATGCCACAGCACTCTACCAAGGGCAACAAAATGAGACTCTGTCTCAAAAAAAAAAATTATTAATGTTCCCAAGCGCAAAGAAGAAAGGATTAGAAAATCTATTTAACACAATAATGGATAAAATTTTCCCAAGTTTAGCAAGAGATTTAGACATTTAGAAACAGGAGGCGCAACAATCCCCAAGCAGATATAATACAAAATATTCTTCTCCGTGGCATAACATAATTGGACTGTCTAAAGCAGTGTTTTTCAACTTCTTTTATCTCCCGGCACACTTGAACTTATAGTTAAACTTCTGCATCACACTTCAATTATGTTGATCGGGGGAAAAAAAGAGTAAAAAAAGAATCCAGTTACTTTGCTTTGAACTTTTTTCAAAAATAATTTAATTAGTGATCTTTAAAAATGTTCGCAGCACACCTAAGATCCTCTAATGGCATACCAGTGTGCTGCAGACCCCTAGTTGAAAATCACTGAAAACAGCAAGGGAAAAGTGTCTCGTCACCTATAAAGGGGAAACCCCTCCAACTAACAGTGGATTCCTCAGTAGAAACCTTACAGGCCCAAAGAGACTGAGATGATATATTCAAAGAGCTAAAAGTAAAAAACAAATAGACAGAAAAACCTATCAATCAAGAATCCTATATCCAGCAAAATTAACCTTCATGATGAAGGCAAAATAAAATCTTTTCCAGATAAGCAAATGTCAAGGAAACGTGTTACCATTAAATCACTCCTAAAAAAAAGTGTTCATGGAAGTCCTACACCTGGAAATGAAAGGATGACATTTATCATCATAAAAATACAGTGAAGTATAAAACTCACTGGTAAAGGATCACTGGTAAAGGATTCAAATGGTACCACTACAAAAATCCACTAAATCACAACAACAAACAAAAAAAAAAGAAATACGGGGGTGGGGAAGGGGAGGGGAGAAGGACTGTTGGGTGGTGGGAGGGTGACCTGAAAGATCACCTATATATCTGTCTAACAAGGGTACAAGTGAACTTTTCTAGAACTAGAATATAAATATTTTGATACAACGACTAAGCAAATGACATGAAATCTATGTTAACCAGCTTGATGAAAGTATTTCAAATTGTATATGAAAACAGTACAA